>JAKOGI010001587.1:0-30000 GCA_029747015.1 Carnegiea gigantea | reverse complement strand
AAAACTTTTTGGAAATTAAAATTTTGAATTAAAAAGTAAATCAAAATATTTCAGACACCTAAATTACTTGTTGAATTAAGGCAAATAGTTTTATTAATTTAGCCTCAAAAAGTTAATTTTTAACAAAAACCCATTCAAAAATCTTTTGACCAACCACCTCTTAATTTTTCTCTTTCTTAAGTTAAATATGGTAAATATACATAATTTACCATCATTTAAGGTATGACAGTCTGTCAGTCTCATTTGATTTTTTCATTAGTTTTGCCAGATACAATAACTGACTTTTTTTTTGGTTTTCTTTTTTATTTTTGGTGCGAAAGATTATGGAGGAATTGCAATGACCAGATCAATAAAATGGATGCCAAGTCAAATGTCCTCTTCTTTATTTCTGTACCCGGGACGCGGCGAAAGCTGAAGAGCATCGCTGTCCCAAGGCATTCAACTTCACACCCCCCCCCCCCCCCCAGAAAAAGATCGACTTGCTGGGATTTGCTGTTGACCTACTTACGTAGTGCTGATAAAAAATTTAGGTTCGAGTTGAATTTGAATCGGATAAATTAGATCATATTGAAACTCAGATAAGAAATTGATGATCGATACTCGGTTATTTCCAAGTTAGACAACTTGGACAAGTCTAAAGTGAAAGTCGGATTAAAATCTGGTTCACACAACAAAATCACAAAAAATATTATATCTTCAGACGAAAATTCATGACCCTATGCAGTTTTCTCCAGGTCGAATGAATTCAAATTATTGGATCGGATAAATTTTTACAAACGCTACGCGCATGATGCGACCATACAAGATGTGGACATGAGTATGTATAGAAATTGGATATAAATTTACCCCTGGTTTAATTTTGACATAAGTTTAGCCCCGATTAATATCATTTAAAACTAGTTCTCTTGGACCACATTATTAATCTTATTTATTTGTGAAGTTTGATTAATATGCTCTGAGAATTCCAATAAAATTAAACTTCCAAAATTGTTATTTTCACTCTATTTTCATATCAAAAATTTATTGAAGAAGTCCACCATTGATTAATACTTGTTACTTTAAAGATCATGGGATGAATATAAGTACTATTTTTGCCCACTACACGTATACAAATAAAACACAAATATTTATAAAACCCAGCAATATGAAAATGGACAAAAATCCAAAAGGTGCTAGCATGAAATACGCACAGGCATGAATGTAATTTTCGAAACGGGCATGAATAATGGTATGAACCCTCTTGCCTCTATTACTTATCTGCAAGAGTCCAATGATAATATATAAATTCTTGTATGAAATGGTCTTGTAGTGATTTATTGTAAGTTCATCTATATTCCAAGCTATTTTCTTTTAAATTTAAGCGGTAGATAAGAAGTACGTAAGACATTTCACAATATAAGTTATTGTAAAACAGTCTCACACTAGACTTACTGATGAAAATATATACATCCTCGATGGTCATTTGTAAGGTTCAAATTCAAAGTTATGCCCTTAAATTCCAGCACAAAGAAGGTGCAGCCACGTTAGTGTCGAAGCTATTAACTATCTATAAGCTCAAACTTAGATGTAATTGTATAACTGAATTTTCTATTAACTATCTATAAGTTAAATTACCATTGGTCCACTCAATAGTGTAAATACCGTTCTAGCCCATTTGTTATATCATACAGCTGATTGTACAGATGTAATTGTATAACTGAATTTTAGCTCACTAAAAATACTATATAACTCACTAAAATATGCTGTTGTTCATCCAATTTCGCCCACTAAAAATATTGTATAGCTCACTAAATATTTTAGTGAGTTGAGACACAATTTTAGTGAGCTAATACATACTTTTAGTGAGCAGACAGACCGAAATTAATGCATCTTATGTACCCAAATTTCACTTAGTAAAAATACTATATAACTTATTAAAATGTGCTATTGTACTAAAAAAATTGTTATTGTACATCTAAAACTCACTAAATTATATTCTAGTTGTCTATATTTTTTTAGGAAGCTATGATATTTATTTAGTGAGTTGTTATATTATACAACCGACCGGTTGTATAGAAACAATTGTATAATCAAATTTCAGCTTATTAAAAATGATGTATAACTCACTACAATATTTTAGTGAGTTGAAACACAGTTTTAATAAGTTAATATATACTTTTAGTAAGCAGATAGATCAAAACTAATACATCTATGTACCCCAAGTTTCACTTAGTAAAAATACTATATAACTTATTAAAATGTGCTATTGTACTTAAAAAAATGTTATTGTGCATATAAAACTCACTAAATTATATTCTAATTGTCTATATCTTTTTAGTGAACTACGACATATATTTAGTGAGTTATGACATATATTTAGTGAGTTGGACTATATTTAATGAGTTCACTACATTTGTATTATACTCACAAAATATAATACAAACACCCTTATGTCATAGTAAAAAATGACAGCTGTAACATAATCCAAGAACTTGATAATATTATTTGCTGGCTATCTGCACTATTCTTTTTAGTGAGTTATGCTATTTATTTAGTGAGTTATGATATATATTTAGTGAAGTACAAAATATATTTTGTGACCAATGTGATTTAGCATGGAATACTAATTATTCAAAATAAAAAAAAGGAATGAACAAACAATATAATACACAATTTTAGTTAGCACATATACTTTTTTGTTCATAATATTCTTAGGCATGATATATTTGCCTTTTAGTGAGCTATGACTTATATTTAGTGAGTTATGACATATTTTTAGTGAGTTGGATTATATTTTTATTATACTGACTAAATATGTATAATGCAAATGTGCTTATGTCAAATATAAATATTTCTTATTAACATTGTATTGCTCATTAAATATATCATATAACTTACTAGCATATGCAGTATTGAGTAAAAATACGGATAATAAATATCATATAGCTCACTAGCATACAGCTCACTAACATTGTGCTGCTCATTAAATATTTTTTATTTTTTTATTTTTATAATAAATCTGTATGCTTTTATTGAGTAAAAATACGGATAATAAATATACAAATTTTCAATTAATATTTATCTTAAAAATTAGGGTTTTCATTCAAAAATAGTGAACGTAGATCCATAATGTAAATATAAATGTATGCCTTAATATTTCAATGGAAGAATTTAAAAAAATGGGTGTGCATATTTTTTTAGAGGGGAAGCATGTGCGGTGTGCCATTCACAAATAATTAGTGCAGTAAATAATAAGTATTTGCTCATTGGTCTTCTCTACATTTGCTTATACAAAAGAAAAAGAGATTTTTTTTAACAAATATAAATTCTTTTAATGTGTAAAAAAAATAGAGGATGAAATCGATGAACATATTATATCAAACTTCTGAGTAAATAATGTGTGAAAAAAGGTGGACAAAATGAACCCAAAAAGATAAAACGATTTATATAGAGGATGACGCTGGCTTCCAATTCTCTCGGTGCATGGTAAGCACCCCTGCTGACGTGCACCCGCAATGGCCAAGGGAGCTCGGAACAAGCGTCCTCTCACTGAAAGTGTTTGACGAGCACTGGAAATCAATTGTTTACAGGCTGAGGCACGTCTTTATAGAAGAGGTAGCATCTTGCATGACTATCGATCTCCTATTTCGAGTGAAATTGATCGGCTACTGGAAGTTGAAAATCAGGCGATTTCGTTTCTTAAATGAATATATTCCACTTCAAGATAGTAATCTTTTGCATGAATCGATTGTTGAAACCCCTTCTGAGACACCGGTACCGGAGAGGGTGTAGAGATGAACCTGGGTTGAAATTGTGCGCCACGAGGGTGAAACCCTGGAATATGTTGAGGTGAATGAAAAAGTACGTTTTACTACTGATAATATTCAAGCAGAGGTTGGTTATTGGGAATCAGCTATGGTGGGCTTTGTGTTGGGGGCAAATCCTCCTTTCCAAATTTTCAGGGGTTTTATACAAAGGACATGGGGTGATATGATTGATAAAGTGATTTCGATTGACTAGGGAACTTTCTTGATTCGTTTCAATTCTGAAAATGATATGCAATCAGCTATGATTGAGCAAAGGCCCAATTTTGTTTGACAAGCGTCCTGGAATATTGAAAAAATTGTCACCAGATTTGAAGTTGCAGAAAGAAGAGGTCCGAAATGTTGACATATGGATCCGCTTACCACGTTTGCATGTCAAATATTGGGGAGCCCCAAAACTGAGTAAAATTGCTAGTAAGGTAGGAAGACCAAAGAGGACTGATTATCAAACTACCTACAGGGAAAGAGTAGAGTATGCACGAGTATTAGTGGAAATTTCGCTGAATTAGGCTCTGGTGGATAAGGTAATTTTTGAGGATAAGCATGGAATGGATATTAGCCAGCCTATAGTTTATGAGTGGAAGCCTATTAAATGTACTTCATGCAAAATGTTTGGCCACGAGGACTCACAATGAGGAGGAAGAAGACCGCAACAACTGTCTGGGTCAGGAAAGACGGCACCTCTTAGCCCCAAAAGGAATCAAATTCTTCGGAGCCGAGGTTAGTGACTCAACAAACAGAGGCTCAACAGGCACAGGACAATGAGTTCGTCACACCTAGAAGAGTAGCTAGACAGATTACAGTGCAGGGAGATAACAATCCAATTTTGAACTCATTTGCTGCTCTAGTGCCTGAAGATCGAGAAGGTAGGATATGATTCAATGTGAGAGGTTGGAAAGAGGTGAAGACTCTACTCTTTTATCCAATGGATAATATCGGCTTCTGGAACATTACAGGGCTGAACCACCCCCAACAAGCAAATGGAAGTTAAGGGCCTTCTAATGTCTAATAAAATGGGGTTATTTGGTTTGAGGGAAACTAAAGTCAAAAAAAAAAATATTAGCCAGATTATAGTACGGCTGCTACCTGAGTGGTCGCTTGCTTCAAATATATCCTACAGTCATAAAGGTCGTCTCTAGTTGATTTGGTTACCGGCTTGTTTTCAGGAATATATTATCAGCATGTCTGCACAACTCATTCATGCTCATGTGAGACATGGCTCAGGTAAAGAATTCTATTGTACTATGGTATATGGGGCTAATGATGCAAAGGAAAGGGAAATGTTATGGTCCAAATTGGGAAATGTCAGCAACACTCTCTCATTCCCTTGGATAGTCTCTGGAGATTTCAACAATGTCCTTCATACAAATGAAATAGTGAGGGGTCAACAAGTATCCCATACTGAAGTGAATGCTTTCAGGGGATGTATGGATGCTTGTTCTCTTTTTGAGCTCAAACAGAAAGGTTGTTTCTATACGTCGACTAATAAACATGTCTATAGTAGGATTGATCGGGTATTAGTCAACACAAAATGGCTTGATGTGTTCACAGAAAGTGAAGCTACTTTCTTCCTCCATGGTGTGTCAGATCACTCGCCGGCAGTGATCTCCTTTTATTTGGAGTTTCAAATGGGACCTAAGTCATTCCGATACTTTAACATGTGGTCCCTGCACTCTGAATTCTTGAGGAGCGTTAGACAGGTATGGGACATTGCTGTTCAAGGAACACCTATGTTCAAGTTGGTTTCAAGACTCAAGAGGGTCAAGTGTGTTTTGAAAGAGTTCAATAATACTCACTTTAGAGAAATTGAAGTGCAGGCATTGTATGCTAAGCAGAATCTGGAGAATATCCAAATGCAACTGGACGCTCTTCCTAGAGACGAGGCACTGTTAGTTAAAGAAAATGAGGCTCTATGCACTTATAAAGCAAAGGCGGATGCAGTGAAGGTTTTTTATAGTTAAACGATGAAAGCCAACTGGTGGAAATATGGGGATTGTAACTCAACTTTCTTTCATAGTTGGGTGAAGAAAAGAGTGCAAACGAATCGCGTCTGTGCAGTTCAAGACAAACACGGAATGATAGCTCGCGGGAATGATGTAGCAAAGGCTTTTATTGATTATTATAAAGACCTCCTTGGGACAGGATCACATGCAGCAGGCAATATCCAAGATCACATTATAGCAGTTGGTCCAATACTGCAAGAATCTCATCAGATTGCGTTAACAGCTCCTGTGATGGATGATGAAATTAAAAGAGTTCTCTGGGCAATTCCAGGTACTAAAAGCCCGGGCCTGGATGGCTTTACTTGTCAGTTCTACAAAGATGCTTGGGATATTGTGGGCTTAAACATCTACTCGGCTGTAAAAGATTTCTTCATGACTGGGAAAATGCTGCGACAAATCAATGCCACTACCTTGACTTTATTACCCAAATTGGTTTGTCCAAATTCACTCAAGGACTTCCGACTCATAGCATGCTGTAATGTGTTATACAAGATCATATCGAAGATTATGTGTAACAGGTTGAAGAAGGTTTTACCACATATCATCAATCCTGCTCAGGCTGGTTTCGTTGAAGGCAGGACAATCTTGCAAAATGTTATATTATGCCAAGATCTTGTTAGACATGCCTTGAGAAAAAGTGGGAAGCCTAGGGTTATCATGAAGGTAGACATTATGAAGGCGTATGACTCTATCAGCTGGAAATTCATGGAACAAATGCTGAAAGCTCTCAGATTCTTGGACAAATTCATTACTTGGATATTGCAGTGCCTTACAACCATCAGGTATTCTATCTTTCTCAATGGAAGTCTCCATGGTTTCTTTGAAGGGCAAAATGGGTTTCGACAAGATGACCCTGTTTCTCCGCCTATTTTGTGATACGCATGGAGTACTTGTCCCGATGTCTTCCAATGGCTAAGTTGCATGAGGAGTGTCAATATTTCCCTAGATGCAAAGGGCTTAAGATCAATCATTTGTGCTTTGCTGATGATGCAATTTTAATGTGTCATAAAGATACAAGGTCAGTGTCCATAATTATGGAATATTTTCAAAGGTTTACAGATGCTTCTGGGCTCAAAATTAGTCAACAGAAATCTGAGATTATTTGCATGGGTATGTCTTATTCTGCGAAGCAAGCTCTTGTCCATTTGACTGGGTAAAGCATGGAGACTTACCTATTAAGTATCTTGGAGTACCCCTGACACCTACAAAATTGACAAAATCAGATGCTTAGGTTCTAGTTGATAAAATAATAAGCAGAATCCAGTCCTGGGCCAGGAAAATGCTCTCCTATGCAGGGAGGGTTCAATTGGTAAACTCAGTTCCCCTAAGTATGCATCTCTACTGGGCTTCAATTTTCCTTCTATCAAAGTACTTTATTCACCAAGTTAAACAAACCTGCTGAAGGTTCTTGTAGGGGGAGATGCTGTGAATGAAAAAATGTCTTTGGTTTCCTGGGATTTAGTGTGTAAGCCTAAATCCAAAGGAGGACTCAGTATAAAGGATGCAGGGAAATGGAATACGGCATTAATTGGTAGGTACGTATGGAATATAGCTTGTAAGGAAGATACCTTATGGATTCCATGGGTTCACCATGTGTACTTGAGAAGGAATACTTGGTAGGACTATAAATGTCCAGGGGATGCAAGCTGGGTCTGGAGACTGTGAAAGAAATCTTGAGACAAGGGTTTGATAAACACTGGCAAATGTAGGGGTACAACATCAGGGCTATATACTATAGCCTCAGGTTACAAATGGCTAGTTGGAGGGCTATCCTCCCAGCATTGGACTAAAATCGCCTGAGCTAAATGGAACATACCAAAGGCACCTTTTACTACCTGGTTAGCAATCCAAAACAAATTGAAAACCAGGGATAGATTGAAGAAATGGAATATAGTTCAAGAAGCAGGATGTGCGTTCTGTGCAGACCAAGAAAGCCACAGCCACCTGTTTTTTGCTTCCCATATAGTGCAGGTTTGTTAAGGAAGGTCAATGAAGTACTGAAGATTTGGATTCCTAGGACTAATCCCTGGGATTGGTTGGCCAGCAAATTCAAATTTAGCATGACGAAGAGGAAGTTGATTTATTTAATGGTATCCACCTTATGTTGTGCTATATGGAAAGAGAGAAATTGCAAATCATTCAGAAAGTGCTTCATTACACTAGGAATCAAATTATGTATAAAGCAAAAGGTATAGGGAGGGAATCTGCATTAGCTACTGTAAATAGTTGGGTATAGTTTTCTCAGCAATGGCTGAGGATTTTGTATTACGTTTTCATATGGTGATCAATACATTTACTTACTTATCAAAAAAAAATGAACCCAAAAAAAAAAAAAAATCATGCAAACAAAAACAAAGAGGAAATATGACCATAATTGTGGGCCCGGGTGGACAAATGAGATGTCCACCCGGTTGCACACAACAATTTGCGGTTCTAGCCCAATTTACAAGTCTAAATCAAACGCACCCACAATGGCGTAATTTCAAATTCAGCACTTCATCACTACTATTAACATACACTAAGATAAGTACTACTTTCTGAGTTTTATGGATTCAAATACTAGGGCATATTACATATGTTCCCAAAAATAAGCATTTGATTTGTAAACAAACACTTTCCATGCCCCTAAATAGCCATCGAGAGCACCATCACCATTCAATGTGTTGTTTGAAGAGATCCAGATGTAAACCACCATCGATAACTTCAGAAAAACAAAAAAGGAGGAGGAAACTGTCAACTTGAGCTGACAATAGAGCCTCTACTAACGCTATCCCCAATGTCTCTCCGTCAGCAGCACATAGCAGACATGAACAAAGTGATATTACAACATAAGCAACCACCACCTGATGCGCATCCGACTGAAGCAGAGGCTGGGGAGATACCGAAATATGTAACCTTACCCCTGAAAAACAATAAAGGGATTACACTGATGAACGACAAATATAGCTGTTGGTGATATCACCAGCTTAAGCTCAATAACACAAGACATCCAAGTAGAAAAATTTGCAACTACACATCCACATTGGCTCTTGTCTTTGACATAGTAAAGGGTTTACAAGAAGATGAGATAATACACAAAGATAATAACCCAAGAGGTTTACGACATATAACTGATGACTACAATAGCAAATAACCTAGTTAGTGAGATTGTGGCAGAAAAGAAGGATAACCTAGTTAGCTATACTGCAGTCAGCTTCACGTCCCTCCTTCAGAAATCTGTTGTTCGTTGTTCGAATCAGGTACCACCTGGTTTACAGGCTGTAATTGTCAGAGCTAGCACACAATTTTTTATAATCAGAGCGGAATGGGGATTTATTCAATGACACAAGCCAGTGTGATCTTCAGATGAGATAAATGTTACGCATAAACAGGTAAACACAAGATCAAAGCAGCTGCATTCTATTTCTTTGGAAACCACATTTCCCCCGGAGGGGACCCTTCCATCCATGCAAAAATAATTCCTAACATTTTCAAGGGGCAAGGTGGCATGAAGAAAATAAGACGAAATACCAATAATTCCAAGGAGCAGACGGTTTTGCTAGAATCGTCTAAGAGAGAGAGAGAGAAATCATGACATCTATTTTCAGCAACAAGAAGCTTGAGTACACTTACGGATTCAGAAATGTTACATCTGAGACATAGAAGCACATGAATATTCACTCACGGAAATCCTCAGTCAGAACAAATCAAGTCAGAGATGCAGCTTATTAGTTCTAATCATGGTGGGTTACAGTTGAGCAAATCTTGACCTACCTAGAGGTTCTAGACTCTGCCCCAGTGAGAAAAATTGGGTGACTGCTAAAGGCAAGACTGTCCAACCTCCTCTACTTTCAGGAAATTGTCAAAATGTTTGTGCAAAGGTTTTGTGGCTCTAATTAAGTTTCCATTCTAGTTGCAGTCTGCCTTTATACCCTCTTCTCATGGTTAACTGAAATCGCCAAAAAGCAAGAAAGAAGAGAAGAAGACACCCACACAACTTCAAATATGGAGCAGACTAAACTTAAACCCGTGCTAAGCACAAAATTCTTAAGAATTTCTTTCGAAACTTGCAAAATAGTACTAAAAATTGGCTGTCTTCTTTTTTTCCACCCTTTTTTTCCCTCCAAAATTTCAATTGAGCATGTAAGAAATTAAGATAATCCGATATAACAAGGGCATCGTTACGAAAAATTATTGATTGGTGTAAATCTTTTGCAATAGATGAAAGATATGATCAATTTTTTATTGAAGAGGTTTTTTATTTGTGCAGTGAATCTAAGAAGTACTAAATTACTTATAATGAACATAAGTTAACCACCTCCTGCTCATAAATAACCTAAGTCATTATTTCAAGGTACATAAACCCATGGCTTTTCACCAACCTGCCTTCCACTGCCACCTTGATGCCACTTCTTGATTGCACGCTTCTTGCACCCGAAATATGTATGACATATATAATCAGACTAAAAACAGACAGTGTTAATTAATTGTTAAGGCAGTTGTCAGATTGACACAAAAACTACTACAGGGCAGATTTGTAATCTAAGGTCAGTGTGTTTCAAAACGCATCACATCAACTGGCAGTCAACAAAAGCAAATTGACATAGCAAGTTCCTCACATGTTGTCCCCAATTTTAATATTTTATTTTCCAAATAAGTCGGTTTATCTCCACACACCCTTCTGCTTTCATATCTTCTTACTTTTCGCAGCAAATAATCTCTTTCTATCTTCCCTTCAGTTCTCTACTTAACATGCATTCTATTATACCCCTACACTTAAGGTACATCTCCATTATCTGCTTTAGCATAAAACACTATTATCCTCAAAATCCATATTTTACCACATCGAAGTATAGAATGCAATTATTCATCAAATGATCACATAACAGTTGGTCATCTCAAAACCACAATTCTTTAAACAAAAGCAGACATGCAAAAATGACAAAAAGCAACATAGAAACTAGGCCAATAGTTACCTCAGTTTTCAATTTTTTCCCAGCTGCCTTCTTCCTCTTAGACTTCCGTTTCTTGTTACAAGTTAGGACGTCCAAGTTGGGTTTAACCTGAACAGAGTATACATCAGAAGCTTGTCCCTCAGGGGCTTCAGAGGCAGGATTGATGACTAGGTCACCAGCTTTGTTAACATCCTTGTCCACAGAAGCTTCCTCTATAGTTGCAGAAGCTGTAAGTAAGCATATATCAGATGCCTTTCCCTCATGAGCTTCAGGGGCAGCATTACCAATTAAATTACCAGCTTTGTCAGAATGGTTATCACCGGAAGCTGCTTCTCTAGTAGCAGAAGATCCTAGCGGGTGTACATCAGAAGCCTGAGGAGCTTCCATGGCAGCATTACCAATTAGGTTACCAGCTTTGTTAGCAGCCTTATCCCCAGAAGTTGCCTCTCTAGTTGCAGAAGCTCCAGTGCTATTTCCTGAATCTAAACCCACAGGGCACACACCTACATCTACTTCTGAACGACTCTGTTTGTACGCTGTCCAAAAACATTTAGCCTTGGCTTTGATAATCTCAGGGAGAATTGTTGCAAGTCCCAAATTCCCTGCGAGATTTGGAGGAATACACACCCCATCATGAGTATAAGAGCGAATATGAGGTTAAAAGTTGGGGAATAAACATAATAAAGTCGCAGCTTGGATATGGTAGGAACTGAAATTAATACAGCATACCCAAAATGGACAAAATAACCTCGCGTGCTGCACATTGTTCAGCCTCTTTCTTGCTTTTACAAGCCTCGCCAGTGCACGTCACTCCACCAAAGACAACAGATGACACAAAACCCGGAAGCACTCCCTCAAACCTAACAGTATTGTACTTAGGTTTTTCTAGGTTCATCTTTGCAGCAAACTCATGAAGTATCGACTTGCAAATCACCTTTTCCTGAAACAAAGCAAGCATAAGCATGGGCTAGCATATATGATGGCCATAAACATTCACACATTTCAGTGATAATTTTCATACTGCCAGTATCGTCACAAACATTTTTCTTAAATAATTAATAATCCATTTCATTGAAGTACCCACCTAGGTGCATGCGAGAATAAAAGAATCAAATACACAAGAAGTTGGTGATGCTTAAATCTAAAACCTAATTTTGATGACAAAGGCCAAGGACAACATAACAACAAATTGCTAAAATCAAAGCAATCTAGTGCAAGAAATAAAGTGAACTTGACAAATGGAGACTTCTAAAAGTAGCTCCATAGGAATGACAAAAACCTCATAGATTGGAGGAAATCCCTCCTCATTCATCTTGTTAGTGACCCAATTATTTATCTTCCTTGATATTCCCTCCAAAGCAACCTTTGCAACATCTTGCTCAGCTGCCCTTCTACTGGAATGTGCGTTGACAGAAGCATAAGTAATTCCATCTACCACAACAGTGGATTTGAACTTTGGAGCATGGCTCTGCCCTTCATTAACAGTTCTATACACTGGAAGTGGTATCTTTGCTCTCTGCGTGAACTCCTGTAGCCGATTCTTGTATGGCAAACTGTCTTGGTTGCCTACATGGATGCAAACATACTATTAAGAAGGAGACCATGAAAAAGGCATATTAACAATCCCCAGCCAGTCCCTTGAATCTATGGAGTCTAATAAAGGACAATGTTTGCAATTGTTTTTTTTTAAAAAAAAATATTGTTAAAGTCACAAGAAAAGTACCAATATCACAGTTCACAATTACAAATGAAACATCCAAACTAAATCAGAATGCACAACATAAATTCCAAGGATAATGAACTCTCAACTATTGACAGTTACACAAAGAATTGAATACCTTGTATGGATGGGATGGATTGGGGCAAACACATATACAAAATCAATCCGGCTTGTCTTACCGAGGAATCTCCTTATATTTCGATATGCAACTGATCATTATAAAAAGTAATCCGAAAAATCACATTAGGAGGTCTCTCATAAGTTGCTAAGTAACTACATTGCCATTAAGGCCTTTGGTGAAGGCATTCCACAGGAGAGCTATTGTATTCCTATGTAGGACAAAGCATTTTACAAATATTTAGGTCTCACATTTGTTTAGAAGTAGGTCTTAGAACATAGCTCTCTGTGTACAACATTTTTAGACTTGAACTGCAATGTTTAACAATGAATTTTAAATATAGATGTCTAGCACAAGTTGGTCTGCCAAATTTTTTGATTTCAGATTGCGATGGCAAAGAATCTTGATGTAACACCTATGAGATGCCAATAACCCATCATGGTGATATCGCATATTACCTTTTACCCCAATTTGGTACCATATAAGGAGCGAGCTTGTGTAACCATTATCAATATATAGTACACAAAATTTTCCTAAAGTTGATGCAAATCAAAACTAATATATATCATATGTAATCCATGAAAGTCAAATCTAAAATCATTTAAGATCGACAGAGTCTTTTTAGGTTTCATAAAAAGCATTGGGTGCTACGCCCAAGAATGTGCATCTGTAAAAGCGAGGGGTCACTTTTGCGCACTGACAAGTTATTACAAAGCAATTGAGTTTTCAAGGCTTTGCATACATTATGCAAACAGCAAGGCCTTCATCTTTGAGACTGAAATGAAGACAAGTAAATGACCCAATTGTGGACTTTCAAGTTCCACCTATGGGGTCATATTTGCGAGGGTGGCAGATAGACAATTTGTTGTTTGGATGGGTAACATTTACACACACACGCAACGAAGAGATAATTAAACCTTAATCTCTCTTGTGAAAAACCAAGCACCCTACCGCTAAGTTACCCCCGCAATTTGTCTCAGTCTGTGTGCATTGTAGGTGAAACCTACTGACCTACATGAGACAATACGCAGTGATGCTGGTTTGTTTAAAACTGTATATCAGAAAATAGCATACATTGGATGGTTTGCACCATCTCAGGACATGGTCCAAACACGTGATGGGTTTCAACTACTGGTCCATAGGTCACATCAGTATGACTGAGATTCCATGAATCACTCATTCACATATTTCAAAGAATTTGATTCAAGTGCTAGCCAGGGATAGGCTAACCATCCGCATTTCCCCTTTTTCCATTCACGGCATCCCAGTTTAGCAAAGATTAGATCACACATGACAAAAACTTTCAAGAGACATCAGGGTTGTTATACAAAAAGGAGAAACACCAAATAATTCAAACAGAATACTCCACTAAATGCCATGGCCTCTTCTTTCATGAACTATTTTGCATATAGCTGCACAGCCTGCACTTATCACCTTTATTCTTGAGTACCAATATTTTTTAAAAAATGCCTTTCCCTATATGAAATCTAACCGCACGTTGTCACTTTCAGTGATTTATACAGGTTCCATCCCTTCCTAGAATGGAATAACTAATGTAACTGAGAATGCCAGCACCTACTACTTGCTTCCCTCCTCTGAACTAGTGAGCTGACCTTGCGCCACTAGTTGATACAAGCAAGAATTTCTGCAAATGATATTCAACGCCTCACTTCCGGTAATCAACATTCCACTTGACCAGTCAATAAACCAAGCTTCGGACTTCAATTGGAACGGTCCCTGCTACCAAGGACCTACTTCCTAATCTTATACACCCCATCCACGGACATGCTACGAAGGGCAAATTAAGCAAAATATCTTCAAGTACAATTCTTGCTTGGTAAAAACTCAAATTTTTATCAACATTAACCCATTGCGAAACTTCAAACTGCAACTTGCTAGTAGAGGCTTAGTTACACCAGAGTCCTCTCTCTTCTGTCCTAACATTGCTCATCATACTGCTTCTTTGTTTTTCAAGTTTCTAACTTTTCAATACCTCTAGTTAAACACCATAACTAAAACAAACAAATAATTAAAACCAAAAAAAAAAAAAAGATTGACTTGCATGGACAACCAACAAAGTCTATTCTATAACAACAACAAATCAACAGCGTTTTCGGTTATTCAAGAAATTGCAAAGTTATGTCCCCAAATACCCGCAACCAAAAAACAGAAATCACCAACACTTAAAAATGAGAACTCAGAATTTCAGAAACAACAACAACAATATACAGAAGAAAATCAAAACCCCAGAAAACAAAATTCCATTTTTAGGGACACTTACTTGAAAGCTGAGGCTGTTGCTGCTGTAGGCCTTGTCCAGAGTTGGTCGGAGAAGGGGTAGCTTGTTCAGTCATTTTTGGTCCAATTTCTCCACTAAAATAGGGTATATACTACAGAAGTTGAGACAGAGAGAGAGAAGATGAGGCTAGGGTTAGAGAGTACTCTTGTTTTCTGGGTAAAGAAAGACGAAAAGGAATACGAGGTGGGATTTAATCAAATCTTTGAAACCCAGTTACCACAAAGGTGTAATTTTTGAGATGAGTTGATTTGGGGAATGCTTACGATTAAAAGGAAAGCCCTTCTTCACAAGGAAAACGAAGATAAAAGATCAGTGAGCCTTGGGCGTTTGAGTTTCAGTTTCAGAGGGACGAAGACAGTTGAGAGGAGACAGAGAAGACGCAAGAAAGCCCAGATGGCTGCCAGTCCGACCACAGAGAAAGAGTATGAGGGTTTGCAAATTTAGATCCAGATATTATCTATAACTATTTGCTTGGAATGCCAAGCTAAGAAGCTGGAATAGCTCAGTTGGTTAGAGCGTGTGGCTGTTAACCACAAGGTCGGAGGTTCAAGCCCTCCTTCTAGCGTATTTAGTAATCATCTTTTTGTTGAACTTTTTGCTTTGTTCTTTTTCAGTTCTCCCCCTTCAATGGAGCATAAGTACATATAAATGTACAATATATATATTCGCAGTTACACTTAAAATGAAATGAAAAACGTCAACGGCAGGATTCGAACCTGCGCGGAGGACAGAGCCCACATGATTTCCAGTTATGCCCGCTAACCCCTCCGGCAGCCCCACTTCTCGCGGGTCAACCCCAACCTTATTTTTTAATCAAAAAAGGCTATACTAGGGATCAAAATCCAGCAAATTTTTCTAATAGAAAACAAATCCAATATTTTGCGTGTACATGTTTTACAATTACTGTGATACTTCTATTGGATAAAGCACAGTCGGTTACACCCAGGGATTTAAAACTCGGCCGTTCCGTCCCGGACCTGCCGATGCGAAACGGATTTCAACTTTAACGAACCGAAAACAACCGAATAACTCGGCCACATTAGAACGGCCGTGTTTTCCGTTCCGTAACGGGTCACGGGCGAATAACTCGGCCAGAAAGGACGAAGGTGGACCAAAATGACAGGGACCAACAAACCAACAAGCACATAATCTGAAGCATAGATTTTCAGGCACGAAATTGTTCTCTAGACAAACATAGAAGACAAAGATGGAGGTCACGGGCGAAAATAATACATCAATACACACGGCCATTATAAATTCAGTAACAAATGGGAAGAAAAACAGACGACGAATTCAGATCGGGCAAAGAGGTAAGCAAACTTCAGATCTAGCGAAGGGGATCAACCATGGAAGAAACACATACCTTATTAACGCAATTTCCCTTTTTTTGTAGCATCCAATTTCTGTCAATTGTGACCATCGAACGGCTGTCGAAGCAGACGTGGGCTGGCGGCGGAGTGAAGGGGTGGGTGGTTTAGGAGGAGGCCACCGGCAATCGAAGGAGGAAGGCGAACAGCGACGGTGAAGATTGACGACTGAAGACGAAGGGTTAGCAGCGCCGGCGAAGGGGTAGACCGTAGACGGAAGAGGGAGAGGGGAGGAGGCCAGCGGAAGCTGTGAACAGCGACGACGAGGGTGAGGAGCAGGCTAAGGACGAAGGTGTGTTGCGTCAAAGGAGTGAGGGCAAGCCGGCAAAGGGTGTGAGTCATGTGAACTCTGTGAGGCTGAAGAGGAGGGTTCTAGAATCTAAAACACTTAAATATAAATGAAAATGAAATATTTATAATTATGCTTATATTATTTTTGTGAAGAATTTTTTTTGTTAATTATGACATTTTTATGTTAATTATGTTAATTATGCGAATTTTTGATTATGTTTATATTATTTATTGTGCTAAATATATATGTGTTACTTATGTGCAATATGTTATCGTTATTCTATTTTATGATAATTATGTTAATTATGCGAATTTTTGGTTATGTTTATATTAATTATTAGGTTAAATATATATATTATTTATGTTAAATATGTTATCGTTATTATATTTTATGTTAATTATGTGAATTTTTGGTTATGTTTATATTCATTATTATGTTAAATATATATATGTTATTTATGTTAATTGTTAAATATGTTATCGTTATTATGTTCTATGTTAATTATGTGAATTTTGCTTATGCTTATATTCATTATCATGTTAAATATATATATGTTATTTATGTTAAATATGTTATCGTTGTTATGTTCTATGTTAATTATGTTAATTATGCAAATTTTGGGTTATGTTTATATTAATTATTATGTTAAATATATATATGTCACAATTGTTAAATATGTTATCGTTATTATATTTTATGTTAATTATGTGAATTTTTGGTTATGTTTATATTCATTGTTATGTTAAATATATACATGTTATTTATGTTAATTAATTTATCGTTATATTTGTTTTCCCTATATTTTATATAGGTCTTCTAAAATGTTCGGGCACAGTAGTCGATCAACTGAAGACGTGGGATGGTATTTTGGTACTGCGGTGGACGGTAACAAAAAGCAAGTGCAGTGCAAATTTTGCGGTAAGATAATAAAAGACGGGATCACACGTTTAAAGCAACACTTAGCACACAAAGCGGGTGATGTTGCGCCTTGTCCTGAAGTATCTGCTGAGGTTAAAAGAGACATGAATAAGTTACTGCAAGAATTCAAGGAGAAAAAGAAAGACAAGGTTAGAAGGACTGGAGACTTGGAACAAGAAATCGCAAGATCAATTAACCGAATTGATGTTGATGAAGAAGATGATGAGGACGACGATCAGCTAGCATTTGCTAGATACCAAAGTCTACAACAACACCAACTCCATCATGACCAACAGGTGTTTAGAGCAAGTAGGGGTAGGTTTTATGATGAAGGAGGAAGCAGTCAAGCGACTCAAGCCCTAATGCGTCGATCTGCTACAGTGCGGGAAGGAGGTTCTGGAAAAGGGGTTATGGCATTTACGCCTCTGTCAACCCCTGCAGAGAGACTGAAGGCAGTGGAAATTGATCTTGAAAAAGGTCGAACCAGAACCAAACAATCAAAAGTGAACTCTAGTTGGATGAAAACCGCAAAGAAGAAATTGATGAAGGTATTTGGAAGTTGGGTAATTGACAACAACCAACCATTTACAGTTGTTGATTCGATATATACCAATCCACTGCTTGACACCATTCGTGAAGTTGGTCGGGATGTAAGGGCTCCGAGTTCTTACAAACTCGCAGAAATATATCTTCCAGAGGCCTGTAAGGAGATAAAGCAATGGATCTCAAGATTTGCCAACATGTGGCAGGAAAGAGATGTCACTATTATGTGTGACGGCTGGTCGAGTATGACCAGGTACAACATAATCAATTTTCTCATCTACTCGAATGGCATCACTGTTTATCACAAATCAATTGATGCATCACATGTCACATGCAAAGATGCTGACTACTACTTGAAGCTAATGAAGAAAGTCGTTGAAGAGGTTGGTGCAGAGAAAGTCGTGCAAATAGTGACGGACAATGCATCCGTAATGAAGGCCGCGGGGATGAGATTAATGGATGAATACCCCACCCTGTACTGGACGTCGTGTGCAGCTCATTGTTTGGATCTTATTTTGGAGGACCTTGCTGGGAAGACAAACATAGGTAAAGTTATAAAGACAACGAGGAAGATTTCCAACTATATATATAAGTACGATTGGGCTGTAAATTATATGAAGAAGTTCACCAATGGTCAAGATATTGTTAGAGCCGGCATAACGCGATTTGCCACTAATTTCGTATCTTTGGAGAGTGTAGTTAAACATAAAACTGCTCTAAGAGATATGTGGGAATCATTTGAGTGGCAGAACTCTAGATGGGGAAAAGCGAACAATGCACATGCCAAAGAAGTGCGTGAACTTATTCTATCATCCACCCCCGAAGCTTTGAAATTTTGGAGAAATGCAGATGACGTTCTGAAAGTGCATGAACCTTTGGTACGGGTTTTGAGACTCGTTGATGGAGATGATAAGCCTACGATGGGCTATATATATGAAGCCATGGTTCGGGCTAAGTATGCTATAAAGGATAATTGTAGATATTATCAAAGGTATTGGGACATCATCGACAGGAGATGGAACTTTCAGTTACACTCCGATCTACATGCTGCCGGTAAAACTAAATTGTCATTCTTTTTTAATTATTTAATTTTCTTTATTAGTGATTAAGTAATTACTACATTGCATATGGATTGTTTATGACCTTCATTAATGTGTGTTGCCTTTTTTCAGGATATTATTTCAATCCTGAATACATGTATCGAGAACATGAACAAGCCCCCAGTGAAGCGGAGATAAGGGCCGGAGTACAAAGAGTGATAATAAGGTTAGAGCCAAATTTTGAAACACAAATAATAGCAATGAATCAGGTTTTCTTATACAGGCAAGGGCAGGACACTTTTGGAACACCTTTAGCTCAAAGGGCAGCGAAGAACACAATGCCAGGTGGTTACATACTTAACCACAATCGTACTTATATTGCATATAAGGGACTTCAAAAACGCAACTTATTTTTGTAATTTGTGCAATGCAACTGAATGGTGGATAACTCATGGCGGTTGTGCTCCTGAACTCCAGCGCATTGCAGTTCGAGTCTTAAGTTAAACAACTTCTGCATCTCGTTGTGAGAGAAATTGGAGTATGTTTAGTCAGGTGCATACCAAGACACGAAATAGATTGACTCACAAAAAGCTCAATCTAATTGTCTACCTCCGTTATAATCAAAAGTTGAAACTGCGAAGTCTAGGACGAAGAAGTCAAGAGCAACTCACTGATTCTTTCACCCCTATCGATCTTGACAATATCTTCGACGATAGTGATCCAATAAATCTATGGTTGTCAGAAAAGGAGCGACCAGTTTTTGAAGGTGATGATTTACACTGGTTGGATGTGGATGGCCAAGAAGAGGATGATATTATGAACATTGACGATGATGATGATCGACGATTGGGCGTCTCTCCTCCATTTCGGTACAGTGTAGATCAACAATCTCAAGGTACCCACAATAGTGGGTCTGGAGGCGATTTAAGTCCTCCAAGCACTGCTGATGGAAGTGGAGATGGAGGGAATGGAGGCAATCAACGTGTCAATGCTACTGGTACTTCTCAATCCTCTAGACCGTCTTCAAAAGACATTAACCCCACTATATCTGATCATAATAGTAGAAGAGGAGAAGAGTATGAAGAAGAAACAATTGCACATACTTATCATCGCCTCAGAAAGGCCAAAGATAAAGCCAGCAAAGCTCCGCCTGATTATGACAACCAGGTTGCGCATGGGTGTCCAGCTGAGCAACAAATGCCTTCTACTTTTACAGCGCCTGTTAACTGTAATTGGTCATGTGGTTCCGACAGTTATGATGCTGGTCCATATAACTATGGATATGATCAAACAAATGCAGATTGGGGTACATTGTCTGACCAATCTTACCCCTCCTATCCTGGTAGTGAACCACATCTTCCTCAATCCAATCCAAGCAGTCAAACTCATGACAATTTTCAGGTCTTCAACCACGGCACTATTAATTACGGCGACCATCATTATTACCGTCCTACAATTCATGCTGGAGATTCGAGTTCAAGTGGTCAATCTTGGATGGACGCAACGTCATCATACTTCTTCCAGCAACAAGGGACAGATAGAGGCTACACGGAACATCAAAATGAGGAAACCAATTATCAAGAGTCTGCTCGCCGTTCGTTCTGGTGGTGATTATTTGTATTTCAGTTGTGGAGTTTTATTGTGTCATGGTACGAAATATAGCATGTTTGCTATTGTGTTGTATCTTTTATCCACTTCTTTGTTTGGTTTAAAAAAACTATTGCAATGTTGTATCATTTTCACTGTTGTATAACATTACAATTTGCGTCAAAGCTTTTCTTACTTATTTTCTTTGAATATTATCAAAATTGATCCAATCTAATCTACTTAAATAAGAATTATGCTACAAAATAACATTACTTATCGAATTATGGTACTAAAATACAAATGCAGATGACAAATTCATCTATGTGAACCTTCTCACGCCGCGCCGGACGCGATCCGTTCCGCGACCAGCGCATCCAAGCGATCCCGTGCCAACGCGACCGAAACCGCAAACGCGTCCGCATCCGCGTTTTAAATCCATGGTTACACCTCAAACTCACTTAAATATTATGACATGCCAAAATAAATAAAATAATTGTAATATATGTGTTGTTTTTGTTCTGATTAGTTAATGCCAAATAAAGTTATGTTTGCATTTATAAGATTTCGGTTTGATTTGCTTCAAGTTTAGATGTTAGCCATTTTTAGTTTGGATTATAGCAATGGTTTATCTTGTGAATAAAAGGTAATTTTAAAAATAAATTTTCAAGGTAGTTGTAGTTTATGTTGTGTAATTTTGTTTTTGGGTCAAATTCGTGTTGTCTCAATTTGGAGTCTTGAAATGGAAGTGAATTTAAATTATTCAAGTAGAATAATCGAATAAAGTTAGTTTTATTAGGTTGATATAAAAGTCTACTCATAATATATTTGCCAATAAAATAACACAAATAACACTTTAATTATAATACTTAGGATAATAAAATTATTATCATTTTAAGCCAAGCCATTAGAAATTAGGATTAAAAAAATTAGAGGATTTCTAGGCAAATAAAAGCTAAGTAAACTACTTAACCAACGAGTATCAATGAAGCAAGGGAATTACAATCCTATGAAGTAAGACAGGCATTTGGCCAAGTCAATTTATGTGGCATTCTCAGTCCATACTGCCATTGAGGAATAATTAAAGTTGTAGTTGAGTGCACCAACTATGCATCCACCCAATTTCCATTCAAAAATCAAGGTGTCAATAGATTCAAGAAGCTCAATTCAATGGAGCAAAAGTTATGGCCTACATTTGCAATGGGAAATCTTTGTCTAAATCTCATATTGCTTCATCTTATCTACTTATGACTGAAGATGAATTCTACACCGATGATTAGAGCTTATATAATATCATCACACTCAAGCATATATGATACTATCAGTTGAGGATTCTAACAACTGCCTTCAAGCATATATGATGCTATCAGTTGAAGATTCTAATCCTTATGGAATCAGTTGTTCGATTATACTTTCAAGAATACAATACTTCGTACTCCCTACAATAGAAATAAATTTAGCTTTCCCAAAAAATTAAAAAAAAGATACCACAAGTTTGAAAGTATTAAATTTAGGGATACAGTAAACTCAAAGATCGAAAAGATGAGTTTTAAATTTAGAGAAGAATAAAGCTTAGGTAAATATTCAAGGTAAGATCAATTGACGATTCTAGTTTACGAGTTTCCTTTTAAATGTTCAAAGTCAGATCAATTGACAATTCTAACCTCTTTGTAGTATCTATAAATTTAAAAGGTCCAACTTTTTCTTTACTCGAAGAGAATTAGCAACCATTTAGGGTTTTATACATGGCCTGGCTTTTCATGCCCCCCCGCCCCGGCCCCCGCCCCCTTTGAATTTGTCAAGTCGTTGAACTTCCTTGAACACATACCTAACAAGCGGCCCAACTTCAGTGACCAAAAAAGGCAACCAAAAACCGGAAGAAAAATCATGTTTTATCCTTACCAACTCTCTTGTATTATTTCTGCTGCTTCTTATCAAGTGCTACCATCCTCCCAACACCTCCCCCAAAGGTGTTAACACTTTCAAAAATTATTCTTTTAAGTACTCTTATTTCTCCATCAAATACTCACCTTTTATGTACAATATATGCATTCGTAACTGCCCTTTATTTCGGATCTCTTACTCCTAACTGATAAACGAGAATTGTCCTCATTAAACACTTATACATACTACAAAAAATTAGTGACTCATATAATCTGAATCTCTCATGCCTATTTCTACAGAGTGCCAAACTTCCAATTAAGCTATGATCTTAAAACACCGATCAGGATGGATAATAGATAATAAAAAGAATTATCTTGACTTCTTTAAAGAAAAAGATGTGATGCATATATTTAGCAGTTTACAAAACTAAAAGTCCATGGCGTCATGAGAGGATGCTAGGGTGAGGAAGAATAAGATCAGAGTAGGGTGTCGGCTGGTATTGTTCACCAAACTACACAAGAAGGAGATCGAATTGTTTGTTTAGTTTGGTCACTAATCTCACCCCTAAATTATTTTATGACTTTATGCTTTTGAATCCCCGACACCAAAATCTCCATATTCCCCCACATCAAATCCCTTCATATAAGCTTCTTTTATAGGGTAGTTAACAACTCTTATCTTCCCTCTCTTTGTCTCTCTTTCTCTTTCTCATCATTTGGTAATAGTTCATTAATCAATCATTTGTTTTTAAGTCTAGGTAGTTGTCAAAACATTGGACCCCAGATCTCACTTTTGTGGATTATTAATGGGTCAAACTATCAAAGGAAGTCGTATAATATTACTGACAATGATAAAAGATAAGGGAAACAAAGTAGGAAGTTTTTCTCCCGATTCATCTTAATTAAGTAAGATCGATACAATTTGGCTCAAATAGTTTGACACTTATTTTTATTATTGAGGTCTCGGATTTAAATCATATGAATGGAGAAAATATGTGATGAGATAACTTTACCCTATTATTAGTCAACAGTAGCTGGACCTTAGTAACAGAGGTCTAAAGACCAAAAAACTTAACTCATGGGTTGTTTTGTTTACATTAATAACGAGACAATTATATATATATATATATATAGTTATATATATCATATATATATATATAATATATATATATTATATATATATATATATATATTACAAACATAGAGCCATCTAAAATAGAATTAAATTTTACATGTATAGTATATTTTAGTGTGATTGCGTAATAAAAACTTATATCCACTAAATGAAGTATAGAGATGAATTTTGCAAACAATATTGTAATGCTTACATGAAATTTCAAGTAATAAACATTAGCTGCAAAATTTCTGTTGCAAAACTTGCAACGTACCAATTAGATGATGTTCACTAAAAATATACAATCTTGATTCTTGAATATATATTTTTAATGTTACACTGCCACAAGGAAATACCAATAGAGTATTTTGTGCCATATCCACACATTAACAAATATTATTTTTATAATGAACCATCTTAAATCTAAAATTATATGATGAATATCCATATATCAAATTAGCGATATCTTTTTTAAAAAAAGCCATCAAGATTGATTTCCAAAACTGTATTTTGCTTTTATACCCACAAATTTATCATTTCAATTTAAACAAAATCACTAATTGAGAAATCAAATCATTATTTTGTTTCTCCACTTCCCCCTTTTTAGACAAATTATGATTATCTTAATTCTTAAGCAAAATATATCCATTGTTTGATATAACAGAAATAATTCTCGTGAGATGTGATCCAAAATTACAAGTACTTTCGAGAAACTTGTACACTATAGTGTTTTTTTTTTTTTTTTTTTTTTGGGTCAACAACTTGTGCACTGTTATTCTGCACCTTTTTCCTCGCTTACTAACAGCCAAATGATGCAGCAACGTACCAAGGTTTGTGTTTATCTTTGTCCTTATCCCACTCGACACAAGAGCCTCCCTGCCATTAATAATCTCACACCACGCCATCTTCATTTATTTACTGAAATGCCTGATCAATTAGCAATCCCTTCTTTATTATTTCCTGCTTATTTATTCCATTGCTCTAATTTAATCACCAATAACATCATACTCTCATTTCCACAATTTACCCCCACCCCTTCAAAAGCTGCAGTATTCTATTCTCTCCCTCCCCTTCAAGCAAAGTTGAGCTCTGTTTTTTGTGCTTTTAGGTTTCTGGGTTTTTGTGGGTTTCTGTAATCTTCTTGAGATTTGCAGCGAAAAATGGGTTTTTCTCAGTTCAGAAAACCCAATCTTGAAAACCCTCCAAAGACTCAACTTGCCCATTTGAGGTCACTTTCCAAAGTCTCTAACTTTGATGTTGATGATAATGATGATGATGTTGATAATTGCTGTGCCAGCAACAGCTTTGATGAGCTGAGATTCAAGTCTCTTTTGATGAAGATGGTTTGGGAATTTGGATTAGGTTGTTTTGTTGGAGAAAAACAGAGAACCATCAAGGATAAAAATGGAACTAACAAGAACAACCCAGAACATAACAAGGCTTGGTTGCTTGCAGAGTCTGGTGGGGATTTAGCAAATAGGGAACCCCACTCTGTTCACTCCTCTTTTAGGTTCAGCCTTTGCTCTCAGGTTGAGCTTGATTCAATGAAAACAAAGAGCTTTGCCCCCTCTACTACAATTTTGATGGTTAATTTAGACAACAATTCAAGTGATCCTTGCTCAAATGAGCTCAAATGGCGTAGGATTGAGTCTTTGGAGAAGAGCATCTCCCCTGTTGCTAGTTCTTTGATCAGGTTCAGCTATGATGAAATTCTTGCTGCTACCCGCAATTTCTCTAAAGGTATTTGAATAGTTTTCCTTTTTGTCTATCAATCTTTTCTGGGTTTTGGTTTTTTTTTTTTGGTGTGTGAATGGCTTAAACTATTTGATTGGGTCTCCTGTTGGTTTAATTGCTTTATAATGGTTCAATCTTTTGTGGGTTTTTTTTCAATTTTGTTGAAGTTTGCCTTAGAATTTGGTTTTGACTTTAGTGATTTTTGGAACTGAATAGGTAGAGTACTTGGCAGAGGTGCATGTAGTTATGTATTTAGAGGTCGGGTTGGCTTCCTGAGAACTGCAGTAGCAATCAAGAGGTTAGACAAAGAAGACAATGAGTCTCCAAAGGCATTTTGTAGGGAGTTGATGATCGCAAGTTCCCTTCAACATCCAAATATTGTGCCTCTTTTGGGATTTTGCATTGATCAAGAAGAAGGATTATTCCTGGTGTACAAATATGTGTCCAGCGGAAGCCTAGAGCGGCATTTACATGGTATGTTTTCTTCATAATTCATGTGATTTCCATGTATGTTTGTGTAACTTATGGGTTAAATTTACATGGCGAAATTTCTAGGGGGCAAGAAAGCGGTAAAGGGCTTTGCATCACTTTCATGGTCTGTGAGGTATAAGGTTGCTGTGGGAATTGCAGATGCTATTGCCTATTTACACAATGGAACTGAAAAATGTATTGTTCACAAAGACATAAAGCCCTCTAACATTCTTCTGTCTTCCAGGAGAAGGCCCAAGGTGAGATGGTGTTTTACTAGGTTTTTGCTTTGATATGGTAGTACAGTCTGATAATCTGGATGCTAAAGTCATTGGATGGCTTTTGCAGTTATGTGATTTTGGATTAGCAACATGGACTCCATCTCCTTCAGTCCCTTTCCTCTGCAAAACTGTGAAAGGAACATTTGGGTATGATAATGAAAAGATCATTTCTCTCAAATTTGCAGTTTGGCTGGGATCCAACCTTCATCATCCGACTGTGTGCAAATTTTTGCAGGTACCTCGCCCCTGAATACTTCCAGCATGGGAAGATATCCGATAAAACCGATGTCTATGCCTTCGGAGTGGTCCTTTTAGAGCTGATAACTGGTCGAAAGCCAATTGATGCCACAAAGCCACCCGGAGAGGAGAACTTGGTCCAATGGGTAGGTCACTGTTTAAGTTTTCTGTTTATCAGGTGGTCCTTTGATGTAGTTTGCTTGAAGATGTTATGGATATTTTCACAACATTTATTGTAGTGCGGTCGAGCAGGGTTTTTAGCCTTAATATAGTGATTAACGGATCTACCATCATATAGTGCTAATGCATAATATCTACAGGCTCCAAATGGGCCAATTCGCTTGGTCCCTCTAATGGTCGAATAATTCACTTGACAAAGACCTCGGTCATTCATTGGATTATATGTCTGTCTCGGGATCCAGCTGTGACTTGTGACTAGTTGAGCTGCATGACATGAAAGTTCAATAAGACTACAGTTCTTTTATTTCTGAGAGTCATGTTGCTTCAGAAAAGTAGTTTGTCTTGCAACTTGAGCCCAGTACTGTCTGAAAAAATCAAAAGCTCGTCTGTTAAATGCCTAGCCATACTGATGGCCTTGTGGTTCTTTCTGGGATTTTTGATAAGTCGTCCTAATTCGTTCAGGTTGCTAACTTATTTTGCGGGAATTTCTTTAAAGTTCAAACCTATATTGCTTAGACCAACAAAACGAATGCAATATCTTGGACCCGAAAATTCATAATATTCGGCTTTAGTTGTGAGGTTGGGATCGAAATTTTTTAACAGACTATGGTGTTTTCTCACTGTTACAGGCAAAACCACTTTTAGACCATGGAGATGCAGAACTTGACACTTTGCTTGACCCACGAACCAAGGTGACTCCGAAAAGTTCAAGACTGATAAGCTGGATGGTTTGTGCAGCAGCTGGCTGTCTGAACGCTGAAGAGTCCTGCAGGCCGGGTATCAATGAAGTCATCACTCTTTTGAGGGGAGAAAGTTGTGCTGTCAAGGGCAAGGGAGGTTTTGCTCGGAGCAGTTCTACTCGCCAAATACTGCAAAGATCAAAGAGCGAAATGAAGAACCATTTGGCATTGGCCATGCTCGGAGTCTGTGAGCTGGAAGACGATGACTGCTTGTATGGTAGATGACAACGAGAAACACAAAAACGAGACCTCTTTTTTGTTTGTCATGTTTGTTTCTCCATTGCATTGTTTATTCTCATCTTCCTTTTGATTGCGAGAGTGAGAGTCGTTTGCAGTGCGAATTTCTTGACTTGAAGATGTGAATAGGAGCAGAAGAGGCTGAACCATTGTATAGGGTTAGGAAAAAGATTTGTACATATCCTCCATGTTTTGTTCTTGGCTTGGAAGGAATTTAGGTTCTAGTTGGTCGGTTTGCATGATAACCGAGATGCTCGGTATTGCAGAATTGGTCTAACAGTTGAGATCAGATTGAGTCTGGTGTTAAGTTTTTTGAAGTCACATTTTTGTAAAATTTCTGGCCGAGTAAACTTTTTCTCTGCTTCAGCATTGTTGTAGGTAATTTTGATCTTTCTAATCAGACCCCCCCCCCAAAAATATATTATGATTTTAAGAAAAATATTTTATGGGTTTGTTGGATAAGATTGTTTATAATTGGATCTCAAAATTCTTTTTAGACTTATTATCTTGACCGGCATCAAACAAAAAGATGGGTCACGATACATTGCTAAAATGTTCGTTACACAAAGGCACATGGGGATGAGCATAACCAATTGAAAACGTAAAATATACCTTAAAACAATCCATCGTTCTCAATGCATACTGAATGTTTCAATTCTACCCAAGAAGTACCATGCATGCTTCCTATTTTCTACAAAGAACCATGACTAACTTGCATGCGTTCGACAAAGGGGGGAAAAATGTAGTCCAATACAAATGAGAAGACATTGACAGTAACAACAACAACCACAATCCCTACCAGTATGGATCACCCCTGAGCACAGTCAAGAGAAGACATTAGCAACTAGAAAATCTTAGCAACATCTCTAATCAAACCGCGATTAGCTTGAGCAAACTCTGTGAACTCCTGGAACGAAATGTAGCCATCTTTGTCGGTGTCAAGCTCATCCATCATGTACTGAACCTCCTCGGGAGTGGCCGATCCAAGCATCTTAAGGGCTTCCCCGAGCTCTGTCGATGATATCCTGCCATCCCCGTCTACGTCCATCTTCTTGAAGAGCCGCTCTCGGTCTGCTATGTCTTGGGATGTGTCTTCATCAGCCATATTTTGTTTCTGGGGTTACGTTGCTTTGATGAAAAAATTCCAAGGTTGGAAATCTAGTTCGTGGATATGGAGATTTGTTGGAACTAAGTAAATGTCGTGTTTCTCAACAAGTCAGGTTATCCATTACATGCGGAGGTTAAATTAGCTTGACAATCGGATCACCTTAAGGATTATAGATTGTAGTAGCCATTCTATGTTGCAAATTTTAAACTGTAATTCTCTAAGACTATTAAAATTAGGACAACCAAAAATAGATGTCTTTATTCTTCCGCGCGAAAAGATTGGAGCGTGTCTTCACAAAACAGCTTTTTAATTATCTACATGAATTTTTAATATATGTGAAATTAATCAACCGTGCCTATACAGGTATTTTCATTATTATGTTTGATAGCATACAAGGACTGTACTTACCTATCATTCCCTTTTCCTAATCTTACTTAACCAACGAAAAGAACAGGTAAATTTCAAAGAACATCAAAATGTGGCTGTAGTTGCAGCTGCATTTGCAATTGGTAACAAACTGAACCACCACAGCAAGCAAACGAATAGCTTCCTAAACATTTGCTAGAGCCGAGTTGATAGAAACCAGGTCAAAACTCAAAACTACGTAGGGATAACAAAATCACAAAGGGATTACCTTCCATCGTAAGGCTGCCACCAAATTACACTGGGATAATGGGATATACAGATACAAGCACGCAAAGACCATTATTCTACTCAGAGTTACCCTTGCAAGCATCATTATTGCTCGAAAAAATTGGGGCAACATCACTTGCAAAGTTACAATGCCACATATAACACACGGCTAGCCTAAGCTACAGATTTCAGCATCGCATTTAGGACGGCCTCTCTAGTCGGCAAAGCAGGTATGGCACCCCGCTCTGTAACGGTCAACGCGCCACAAGCATTCGCAAACTGGAGAGCCTCTCTTAATCGGTTCTCGTCCTGTGGAATAGTTGTAAGACGAACACGATCAAAAGATGTCCTCTTTTTTTCTCTTTTTTTTTTTTTTCTTTTCCGGGGGGAGGGGGGAGGTTGGGAAAGATGATGAATGATAATACGCTTCAATAAGAAAGAGGAAAGCAAAAAGTGCCAACAGATTGATTAAGCATGAAAGCATAACCTTCTGCAGAGAAAATGTTTCCCAGTAACAAAGTAACAGAAAGCAGTGCTTGAGAGCTCACTTGAAACTTAAAATGCAGTACCTGAATCAAGTTAATATCAGCAGCCATTTGGGACAGTATTCCAGCAACAAAAGCATCACCAGCACCAGTAGTGTCAACAGCATCAACCTTCAAACCCCTAACTCTCCCACTGAATTCCTGAAAATAAATCAAATATATATATCACTTTCTCCTTTCCTTCTCTCTTTTTTTTGTTTTTTTTTGGGGGGGGGGGGG
>JAKOGI010001586.1:192594-211305 GCA_029747015.1 Carnegiea gigantea | reverse complement strand
TATATATATATATATATATATATATATATATAGGGAGGGGTTCAAGTAAGAACCCTTCTTTAGGTAAGATCCTTCACTCTGGTGGGAACTTTTTATCACAGCCCTCTATTTTAAAGCTAACGGTTGAAGTTAATTGTAATTTTTTTTTTAATCTTGAAGAATAAGCCTCGCGGGATGGGCGGTGCTGCGAATTGCTCATCTCAACTCCCAGATAACACATTCCTCTCCTCTCTCTTCCCCTTACACCTTCTCTCTCTCCTCACTTGCGCACGAACGCCGGGACAAGGTCGGCCGGAATTCGAACGCCACTCTCTTTGCCAGTGGTTCCCTTCGACCCTCATCCCATGCATTCTCTCTCTTCCCAGCACTGGTTCTCTCTCAAACCCGTGCTCGAGATGCCTCCCCCTCACATCACCACCGGGTTTACACTGATTCTGGCCGGATTTCAGTTGCAGTTCGCGCTGGCACTGTGAAATCGTGTTCTCGCCGATGATGCTCCGGTCTTCGACTTCGATGAGTGTCGACCCCCCCAAATCTCGATCTGGGCAAAAATTCATGGCTTTGAAAATGATTGCTGGAATTAGGTCATGTTGGGTTGATTAGGTTGCAGATTTTGTCGGTTAAGCATCAATTTGTGGTCGCCATCTCATCCTCTCGCCTCTACCATGATGAAATTAGGGTTTAGGTTTTGGAATTCGGTTTTGAAAATGAGCAAATTTAATTTAGTTTTGTTGGTTACATTTGGAGTGGAACCCCCCTTGGCTTCTGTTTTGTGCAAACATTAGGACATGTGCTTGAAAATCATGATTTGAAAATAATGGGTTGATTAGGTAACATAAACTATCCCTAAATGACTAAGTCAAGATTTCAAAATATTTGTAAGTTGTGACCTTGAAAATTTGGGCATATCTCTTGAAAATTTCTTGCTTTGTTGCTCTAGAGGTTGAATCAGTTTGTAGTCTATGTTATGGGCATATCTCTTGAAGATTTCTTGTTTTGTTGTTCTAGAGGTTGAATCACATGCTTGTTGAAGGCGGGATTGAAGCTGAATTGGTAGTTGAAGTGAACCAAAAAATGATGGTTGCCAAGGGTAATTTAATTACTTCTGTATTGGATTTTGTTGCTCAATTTAGACATTGCAATCTCAATTTACATTGTTTGTCACTGTCAATATGAATTGGAGATTGAATGTGAAGATATTATGTTTGTTGTGGTGTATACGCTATTTTGCTTTTTGTGTGTGAAGTTCATAAGCTATTATGCTTGTATTGTTGTCCTGCATTTCGGCTCGCTTATGAAGGTAGACAAAGAAGCGTATCAAATATCTATGCTTGAAGTGAGCCTGTTTTAATAAAGCCTACTAGCTCAAAGGAAGAGCAACGTGTGATAGTGCACGGAGGTGTGGGTTCAAATCCCACATAGGCTATGTGCTTACTGGATGACAATCCAATATGTATGCTTTGCTATCACTCAGTACAAAAGAAAACCAAAATGAAGCATTAAGCACCAAAAAAACAAGCCTATACTCAAATCTACAATCCCAGAACCCTAAACTCATCAACAGCCCAAAATCTCAACCTTAAAACCCGCCTCAAACTTTAGACCGCACTAATTTGACTCCTAAAAACAAAATTAAAATAAAGCTCAAATTGACGAACCAAAAGCTCAGGTCTAGTCACCAATCAGGATTCAATTTCATAATTTTCGATTTTGGTTTCCCCGATTCAGCTACTATAGAACAAAACTATAAAAAAAATTTGAGTCAATGGTACAAAGAGTCAAAGAGTAACACTTAGATTTCATGGGAGAGTCATTCCAGTAGGATGACAGTTGATGTACTGAGCCTCAAAGTTCCTAGATTTGTTTGTATGATTCTGATCAAGTATTCAAAACAGTTCTGGCAGTAGAAGGCTTCAAAGTTCCTGGCTTTGTTTGAGATGTTAAATGCATGCCTAGGGAGCTACTGCTAAATGACATTACTATGTAAGTTTAAGGCCCTGAAATGCTAAATGCAAGTTTAACCTTAGAAGGGTGCAAAGAGCAAACCGGCATACATCTTCCATCAAAATGTTTCCCTAATTGAATACGATTTCATTTACAGTTTTCCACACCATCCAAACTCCAAATGATTGCAACGAATACAGCTATCTAGATCTTTCTTTGTAGCCTATGTGGGATTTGAACCCACATCTTTGTGTAATTGCACATTGCTCTACCATTGAGCTAATAGGCTTTAGCAAAAGCATAGCCAAGTAGCAGGCTCTGCTTCATCTAAATATAATACAAGCCATATCCATATCCAGAGTCATAAATTCAGACTTTGATCTAGCAAACCAAACAAAATTTGAAGCTGAGCATGAATTTATTTTAAACAGCACAAATTCAACTCAATCAAACCAAAAATCTCATCTAGACTCAAACGAATACCAATTAATTTCACACCCAATTTTGATAATATCCCAAAAAACTCAGACAAAAACTCACTTAAAAATTCAAACTCACGATTTCATTACTATGGATACTTGCTGGGCAGATTTCCTGTGATATTAGACACACATGGTGGTCAAGGGAACTCAATGAGGAGGAAAAGAGAAGAGATCAAACCAAGTAAATTTTTTTCCAGCTCAGATCACGAGTGCCACTTGCGTATTTGAACAAACTATATCCACATTTATCAGACCCTAATCAATCCTAATCAAGTATGGAGAGAGAAACAGAAAGAGATAAAACACCAGTGGAAGATGTCAAATCAACGGAGCGTTGCAAATTAGACTTCAGCAGTTTGAGATTTGGGGGGGCGACACCCACCGAAATTGAAGACCGGAGCACCGTCGGCAAGAACACGATTTCACAATGCCAGTGCGAACTGCAATCGGAATCCGGCCAGAATCAGTGCAAACCCGGCGGTGATGTGAGGGGGAGGCATCTCGAGTGTGGGTTTGAGAGAGAACCAGTGCTCGGAAGAGAGAGAAAGGGAAACATCGGTGAAGAGAGTGGCGTTCGAATTTCGGCCGGCCTTGTCCCGACATTCATGCACAAGTGAGGAGAGAGAGAGAAGGGGTGAGGGGAAAAGAGAGGAAAGGAATGTGTTGTCTGGGAGTTGAGATGAGCAATTTGCAGCACGCCCCATCCCGCAAGGCTTATTCTTCAAAATTAAAAAAAATTACAATTAACTTCGACCATTAGATTTAAAATAGAGGGCCGTGATAGAAAGTTCCCACCAAAGTGAAGGATCTCACCTAAAGAAGGGTTCTTACTTGAACCCTTCCCTATATATATATATATACACACACACACACACACACACACACACACACACACACACACATATATATATATATATACATATACATATATATATATATATATATATATATATATATATATATATATATATATATATGTATGTATACATATATATATACATATATATTTATATGTGTGTGTGTGTGTGTGTGTGTGTGTATATATATATAAGCTCATCAGTTGGGTCCCACTTTCGGAGGATAATCTGTAATAATTTTAATATAATCCTATCTCCCCCTGATTTTGAACTAAAATAAATTGAAATGCGGTCACTCACTGAAAAATAAAATTTATCTTTACAAGATAGGAGTAAACGTATTGACCTTCGACTCACTATTCAAAGGTGTTTGTATGTTTTAGGTGAATAAATTGTGGAGTCCTAGCTTGAGCATGCCTAAGAAGTGAGGAGATTGTCAATGAAGTTAGACAAGCTCCCAATGACGCCTCATAAAAGCATGAGTCATCAAAGCGTCGGCTATTTGGACTGCACGTAAGCTATGATACGCTATCATGATTGTGTAAGTGAATCAATTAAGCCTTATCCTCTTTGGGATGGTGATAAGACGATAATCCTTTTTCTTCTACTGTAGTGATCCCTAATGGTTGGTTAACATTAATTAAGACTAGTCAAATAATTAAGAGTTGTGCCATTACACAAAGTGTGCATATTTGTTTAGCCTATCAACAACTAGCCATATTAAATTTTCCTCGTGATTTTGGTAAGTCCTCTATGAAATCCATGGAGATGTCAATCCATACCTCTTCCAAGATTTGTAAACATTGTAATAATTTAGGTGTAGCGCTGGTACAATATTTGTGAGCCATATTTCCTTGTGATTTTGGCAATATATTTGTAAAATCCATGGAGATATCAATCTATACCTCTTCCAAGATTGGTCTAGGTTGCAAGAATCCAAGTGAGGTACTTATATCATACTTACAAACCTCACATATGGTGCACTATCGTATAAATTGTTGATCCAATTTATTTAACTTTTTCCTTAAAAAAAGAGTTGCTTAACCTTTTTGAAAGTGGCATCTATTCTTGAGTGTCCTCTAGTAGGAGGTGAAGGAAGCCACCATTGCAGTTTCCTTCTTAAGATAGAGTTTGCTCCAATCACCAATATTCCCTTCCTTTTTAATTGACCATTTAAAAGCTAGCACTCGGGGGATTTCTTAGGATCTTGTTGTTTTTGTTGAATGATTATAACATAGGGTCAAACTGCCATGCTAGCTCAATGTGGAACAAAACTGATTGGATAGTGGAGAGGGCCATCAGAAATATTTCAACTCCTTGAGCTCTTAATAAAGCATCTACCACCATGGTTTTAGATGCACTCATATAATGTATCTCATATTCAAACCCCACTAAAATCGATAGCCAACATTATTGGAACGAGGTTGAAATTTTCTATTCGAGTATGTGCTTCAAGCTTTTTTTATCAGTTATGATAATAAACGGTCTTCTCATAGAGAAAAAATTGGTCCCATTTTGGGCCTAATTTCTTCCCAAAAAAAGCGATTGGATGCCTCTGTTGTTGAAGCACAATGCCAATTTGTTATTTAAGGCATTAATTTCTACCTTAAAGTGTTTGTCAAAATTTGGGAATGCATGACAATTGTAGTAATCAGGGTCTTTTTCAAAGCTAAAAAATTCTCATTTTCTTCTTGTCCCCAACTATAGCCATCCTTTTTAAGCAAATCAGCAAGGGTTTGCTTATCATAGCATAGCTTTGAATGAACCTCATGTGATATCCTAAAAGGCCTAGCAAACTTGTCACTTGCTTTTGAGTCTTAGGTTGTTCCCATTGTATAGCAGTATCTATCTTCTTGGGATCAGTTTCTACCCTTGTCTTAGATATGAGGTGTCCTATTTATTCAACCTTAGGCATGCCAAAAGAATGTTCACTGAGTTTTGCGTATGGTGTGTGATTCCTCATAATTCACGACACTAACTTTAAGTGCTCGATATGTTCTTCCAAATTAGTGTTGTAAATCAAAATGTCATCAAAGAATACAAGAACACATATCCTTAAAAAAAAAGCTTAAAGCACATGATTCATTAGATTCTGAAAAGAAACTAGGGCAATAATCAGCCCAAAAGGCATGGCTAAAATTTCATTATGTCTTGAATGATTCTCGACTGTAGTCTTGGACACATCCTCATCATTCATTTTGAGTTAATGGTAACCAAATCTTAAGTCAATGATGGAGTAAACTATTAACTCAGCTAACTCTTCTAAAAATTCCTCGCTCATAGGTATTACAAACTTATAGTTGACTGTATTTTTGTTTAATTCCCATAGTTAATACATAGTCTCCAGGACTATCAGGACTATCTTCTTTATCCAACAAGGACCATAGGTGATGCAAAAGGACGTGCATTCAGATGAATCACCCTCTTTCTCTAGCATTCACAAACTAATTTTTCGATAATTAGTATCCTTGTTAGATCTAATCAAGTAAGGGTTGGTAGATAGGATTTTCTAAGCCTTACCCCAACCTAGCCCTTATACAAGTACCCTCGAATTTTTGGGCCATACCAGATCCTTAAACACTCCTTATAAAAATGAGAGTTTCACTAAGTTCATGACTTTGACATTAAGGTAGTGTTTGGTTGGGAGGAAAATAATTTTCCTAGAAAATAGTTTTCCAATTTTTTGTTGTTTGGCACAATAAAGAATGGAAAGCTATATCCCAAGAAAAATGATTTTCTCCCCAATGGAGAAAAACGATTTCGTTTTTTGAGAAGGTAGAAGTTGATTTTCTACCTTCAACTTTTTGATGATATGGTTAGTTGAAATTCAGGTGCCAAATTCAATTTTAACAGTTTGGATCGAAACTTGACTATTCGATGCGAAAAATTAAAAGAAACTCAAATCTAAATTTTCAGCTGAAACTTCTTTCATTTGATCAACATTTATCTCTACCACGACAATTTAATCGATATTTTTTGCTACTAAAATAATTCGGTCGACTCGCCACTAGAACAATTTCAACGATTTGGATCAAACTTAATCATCGGATAGAAAATATTAAAATAGGCACAAATTCAGATTTTGAGTTTGATATTTTTTCATTTGGTTAACATTTTTTCCATAGCGACAATTCAATTGATATTTTTTGCCCCTTAAACAATGCATCCAATATTTTTCACTACTAAAACAATTTCAATAGTTTAGATCAAAATTTGATCATCGGATATGAAATATTAAAATAGGCTCAAATTTAGATTTTGAGTACGACATTCCTTCATTTGGTCAACATTTTTCTCCGCCAGGACAACTCAATCGATATTTTTCACCACTTAAAAAATTCAGTTGACGTTTTTCGTCATTAAAATAATTTCAATGGTTTAGATCGAAATTTGATTATCCAATAGGAAGTATTGAAAAAAACTCAAATATAAATTTTGAGCTCAAAATTCCTTCATTTTGTCAACGCTTATCTTAACTACGACCACTTCAGTCAATATTTTTTGCCATTTAAACAATTCAATTGATGTTTTCCTCTTTTTTATAGAAAATGATTTATCTTGTACCAAACAAAGGAAAATGTGACATGAAAATCAATTTTCCTTGAAAAAATATTTTCCACAGAAAAATAATTTTTCGGGAAAATCATTTTCCTTCCAACCAAACACTACCTAAATATCCTTCAAATATATCCATGCTAAACCAAGGGCCAAGGCACACAATAATGTTATAAAAACAAATATTTTGATTATTGCAACCATTCTAATGCTTAATTTTGAAAATAAAACAATCTATTCATCTAAAATGAGCAATTCGAAAAGGAAAAACACCCTACAACACCTAAACAACACCTATAAAAGCTAAATGACTAAATGGCAACTATGATGCAACCATACTTCAATCTACAACAACCATCAACTATTACCAACAACCTATAGAAGGAGGCAAGTTTCGCACCAATTTGCAACACCCAGTAGCATTGAAATCTATAGACATTACTTTTTTCTCATTATAGACACAAAAAGCAAAAGTTAATTGAAAAAGTTCATGAAACTTTTTTGTCAGAAAAAAATTTGAGAGACTCAAAACTTGCACATTTGATCTCCTCAAACAATCATATTGTCATCTTCTCCTTCAATATTCTCACAATCATCTTCTTCATCACTTGAGCTACTACTATCATGTGCATCTTCATTTTTAACTGCACACATTTTTAAAATAAAAAATCAAAAACACTATTTGGTTAAAGGAACATTAAGCCAAAAACGTTAATTATATATATGGATGTCTCATGAGAACAAATTTAGTACTTTCCTCCATCGCCAGCATCCAATCACAAAAATAGCTACCATAGTCTTTAGCTCCAAGGAGCTTCTTGTGAGGGTGATTGTTTTCGTACCAATGCTAAAAGTCAATTCAGAGGCCACTATCGAAACATAAATGCTAAAAAGTCAAGAGCCATAAGTGAAAGAGTGGGATAACTAATTGAAGCCTTAAACCAATAATCCAATATATCCAAGTTTTAATTCCTTGGATGGTTTGGTTCTTCCAATCATAAATCAAGGCCACTATGACCTACTTGCGTATGCACCATCTCTTAAATGATAAACATATCCCAACATAATCATTCATCTCAACTGCACTATCATCACTAGTGACGTTGCCACCTGAACACGAAATAGATGAACCAACTACTTAAGATGACCACTAGAGGAACTCTTCGAACCACATTTTAAGAGTATTGATGACTTTTTGAACAAGCAGGAACGCCTTCATTATTGCATATCCTTACAAAACGATACTTAAAAAATGTCACCTTATACAAGGAGTCCATGATTGTGACACAACTCAATGTCAAATTATATTTACTCCGATATTTGCCATATTTAGCTTACATATCATGCATCATGTTGGAAAATTCCACAAAATAAGAAGGGCCCTTAGCAATGTCCATTAACACATTTTGGATCATCCACACCTCCAAAACATACTGGGTGAGATATTTGGACATTGAAAATAAAGTGGTAACATCATGAAACACCTTCAAAAACTTGTGGGCATAAACAAACTTACACAATCATCCACTGAGATGCAAGGGACTTGACAACAAAATCTCTTTCTCTAAATAAATGATTACATCTTTGTAATATAGCGTATGATCAATCAACATTATTTTCCAACTTTAAATTCTTCTCAGTCACATTAAAAAACTTTTTTTCTTCTAACAGTAGATTTATCAATTCACTTAAGTATATTGCAAACACAATTAAGAATGCTTGGTAATGAGTTTATCTGGCTTGCACAATCAAGTTCACAATATCTATATAATAGCAAATATGACAAAAACATCGACCATCCACAGGAGAGCTTTTCCTAAGTATGTTATGATGCATTATCAGTTGTAATGCTAAGAAGGTTATGCTCTAAGTTTCATTATTGCAAGAATAATATAATCTCATCAGAAATATAGATAGCGTCATAAGGAGGAACCAAGCTTCTAAAACAGAAATTCTATGTTGTAATTGCTAATTGGATTAACAAATTGTGTAATCATTTATATATATATTCCTCATTGGCATTATCATTCTTCCAATTATCATTTGTCATTGCCACTATTTCAAGTGTATTTAGAACGAGATGCTTCAAGTTTTCTCTCGCTTATTTATCTACGTTTTGAAGAGTTCTCTTTTTACAGTGTGCTTACTAAACGCTCTAAATAGTGGATTTAATCCTTCGATTATCCTCTTAAACTCTCTCATCTCAATAGTGTCAAATGGTTGTGAATCCTCAACTAAGTACGTTAACACAAGCTTCTACTTTTGGCATCATCATAGTTAAACTTGGTCAAAATAGTAGAATCATCAGCACTAATAACAGAAGATAACGTGTATTGCTTAATAGCGCAGCGCACATTTTTAGGACGTCTATCTAAATGGAATTTTCAATGAGAAGCCCCATGTCTCCTATTAACACCCAACATAAAATTACAATACTTGCACTTAGCTTAGTTTAAACCAATATAGGATCTTTAATTATTTTTTTTTCATATTCATGCCATCCCTTTGATTGATTTGCTTTTTTTTAAAGGTGCTTCATACTTGGTGTAAGTATCCTCGAGGAGCCTCTTGTGCTACTAACTCGGCTAATGGATTTCTATTTTCTACATGAGCCCTACTTGTATTACTTCCAACCTCCCCATCTAAAAGAGTGCAAAAAAGGAAATCAAATAGGTCACAACTTCAAAATATAACACGAACTTGAAAACCTAGAAAGTTAAATTACTACTTGTGTGTACTACAACATTTATAATAAATTTGATGTAAATCTTTAACAATACATGATAAGGAATACAAATGGTGAATCTATCTCTACTATGCCTAACCATATAGAGGTTCTTCACAAAGTGATCATCCTTATTTTAATAGTTTACTCATTTTATTTAGTGATGGATCAACAAAAATACACAATGCAATCTTTTGATCTATTTAACAACCCCGTAGAGGTCGACACACTCATTTTACCCAAAAGCTAGAAATTCTAAAGCAAAACCTCCTTCATTTTTTATGGTTTGTTTTTTTGGGCAAGAGTCAGAATGGTTAATAAAAGCCAAAATCAAAATTGTGAAGCATAGAAATGAAAAATATATAAGCTTCAAAGCACTACGTAGCAAATTGCAAAGCAAAATCCACACCACAAAAAAAGTGGTTTTTACGAACATGGATAGTTTTGTTGCAATAAGTACATTTGCTGTTGGTAAAACCTTATACCAATAGATATTGGTCTATTGCTAGACTGTTGGTAAAAAGAGGTGATGGTATTAGTTTTACCAACAAATATTGTAATCTGCCGTAATTGCTCTTTAATACTAACAGAGACATAATATGTTGGTGATGGCAAGTGTTGCCATCAGACGCTTCTGTTGGTGTTAAATCAACTGGCGGTATAAATTACTTACCAACGTACTATATCTATTGGTAATTCTTTCTTTTTTTCGCCTTTTTAATCTTCTCCAACAAGAAGATTTGTTGGTACTACTGTATACCGCCAAAAAAGAATTTCCGTCAAGCTGCAATCTGTTGGTAATTTTATTCCTTCACACACCTCATAATTCAAAACATCTACTGCCAATAGTCCATCTATTCAAGTGGGAACTATTTTTTCCAATGAATACATCTACACAAAATCAAACCTGTAGGTACAATATTTATTCATAATAGAAGAATTAACCCAAACAAAAGTGCAATGTTATTCAAAAGTTTTCTAAAAGTGTTATACATTCGCTAAAAGTTCATAACAAATAAATAAATAACCCCAACCATTGCTTCCATTGAAATTAAAGTCCAAAGTATAAGTGCAAACGCATAAACATTACTTGGTCTACCTAAAAGATAAGTCATAACAAAAGTTAACAACATAAGAGAACTCAAATTATGACTCATCATTTTGTTCTTGATCATCAACTTCTTCGGCATTTTCTTCTTCAAATGCATGACATTTTCATTGTCAACATCAATATCCTCAAATGAAGAAAGAACAACCTCCGATATTCCCTATTAAACAAGCACAAAAGTATAAATCTTAATAAGAGGTAATAAAGAATATTTATAATCATCTAATGACATTCTGCCTTAATAACATGATGTCAAATTTATCATTAAAAATAAATAAAAATATACAAGTTATCAAACACATTCCAACCAAATTAAATTTTTACCTAAACCTCTAATCACACTCTCTTCCCCCCAACCCCTCATGGTAAGAGATGTAATAAATTGCATCGCAACAAATTAATTTCAATACAAACCAAAGGTACAAGACCATCTTAAATTGAAAAAGTTTACCAGCAAGATAGTCAAATTTACTCCTCTACACTCACTTATTATAGAAATTGAGATATAAAATGCATAAATTTGTATACTCTATAGAAATTACAGTAGTATCAATAATTTTTTAAATTTCTACTTAAATTCTAGGGTGAAACGGATAGAGTTTTACTTGAAAACTGATCATTTTCCAAGCTTAAAGCCTTACATTAATTCCCTGCATCGAGTAGAAGTATAAAAGAATATAGAATTAAGCTCAATGGCTACACACTAGAGTCCACAACTCAAGGGGCCACTCGCTCAGAGTATACCACACATTAAAGTTCAATAATAAAGAAGGAAATAAAAGATACAACTCGAAGCGAAATTATACCAGGCCAAAGATCCAAATCTAAGCATACCACATATAAGCTTTATATATGAGCACTATGTCTAACTCTTCAAGAAAATGTATGAAGCCAAAAAAAGTTCCCCAGCTTCGAAATATGTCTAACTCATCAAGAACATCTACATCGCATGAATAAAATATATAGCACAAGTCATTGGCTACTAAAAGAGATGCATATCACAAATAAGACTTTCTGAGACAAAGACCATTACTCTGCCCACTAGCTTAAAAAACAATTAAGTACCGTGGAAGTCTCAGCAATGAAACAAATAATAAAATATCTCATATAGGAATACCTGGTGCTTCAAAAGCACTTTCACCAAATTGGTGACATATCCAAAGTTAGTCTCCAAACGTTCAATCTTCTCTTGATTTTTTTGTTGCTCTTACTCGATTTTCCTTCTTTTAGTTCGTTCTTCCTCTAAAGCATGCATTTTAGAAGTTGAACGAGGAACTTTGACCCCAATGCCAAAGGTCTTAGCATAACCATACTTATCTTCTCCAACAACATTTTTGAAAATTTCATCTCGAGTAGCATCATCACATGAATCTTCTTCAAAGCAGGATAACTCATTTTCAATTGCTTCCTATCATGTTACACATTTGTAAAAAGAAATAAGATGAATAAGAAAATTAAATAAAAATAAACACTCATACCTTTGCACTAGCTGAAGCATTATCAAGTTTTGTTGCTTTCTTTGGTGCATGGGTCTTCAACCATATTGTAAGATTATATGTCTTGTTGCCTTCTTCCTAAAAAGTATATAAAATACTAAATGAGTTACCTAAAATCAAAGTGAGCAATAGTATAAATAAGATATACATAATACCTCTTCTGTAGCACGTACACGTGCGAAAGCCTTTGCCCCTCCATAGTGACACATTTTGTTATTGCCTCGATTTTCAATTCCTCTTTTAGTTATAGCCTACATGAATAATTGACAAATCACATCATAACAGTTGCATTACTTGAAAATAACTATAACTGTAAATGTTCTTAAAGCATATAATTATCTTTCCCTTGTCTGATTCCCAAAACTATACTAAGTTGGTCCATGTTTCAAGTGGTATGTGTTCTGGTATTTTGTTAATTGCTTCATCATAACTTCTACCATCAAATAGTGCCACCTTCAACTCACATTTATAGCCTCTCTAACAAGCATGCATTTTCTCCATTGCCCATTCATAAGGCCCCTTTCCTTCGGGAAAGTGAAATGAACGTTGTACAACAGATACAAAGAAAAAGAACCAATCAAGACTTGAAATAAACTTAAAAGTCATATTTTTACTTTGAAATCCACGCACACAGGTAGGGCTTGGCATAAAAATCAGAGTGTAGAGGTTCAACTTTGAAAGCAATGTAATATATATTGAGACATATATACCTTCACCTCTGCCCACACTGAATCTTTTTTCTCTTGTTCAGTTTTCCTCCAATCAATACAATCAAGTGGTAGTCTTCTAGGGTCTCGTGCAAGACACCCAATCATGGAAGACATTTGCCCTTCAGAATTACCTATAGGTTGAAGTTGTTCGTTCACATCGACAAACACAGAGTTCTTCAAAACCTTTATCTTATTAGGACCATGACCCTTCTCATTCTTTTCCTTAATTGCTTATATGCTCCTTCTACTTGTGGTGTTGTGATCACCTTGAGTCAATGATTCACCTCCCATATCATGATTTGCTTTACTTTCTGCACGCTCCAATGAGTTTGAATTGACCTCTCCTGTGATGCCACAAAAGCAAGTGAGTGTTATATATGACAAATAGGAATTGCACTTAGACATAAAAGTAACATATGCACAACAAGTACATGACTTACTTCTAGGAACCTCTCCATTGTCTCTGGGTTATAAGCTCATGTCACCATTGTTGACATGTGAATCAGCATGCTTTGAGAATGTTGCTAGGCTGTTGGTAAAAAGAGATGATTGTATTAGTTTTACCAACAGATATTGTAATCTACTGCAATTGCTCCTTAATACCAACAGAATGAATCCGTGGGTGAATGTCATCGGGTTACCAACAGAGACATAATATGTTGGTGATAGCAAGTGTTACCATCAGATGCTTCTGTTGATGCTAAATCAACTGGTGGCATAAATTATTTACTAACATACTGTATCTATTGATAATTCTTTCTTTTTCACACCTTTTTAATCTTCTCCAACAATAAGATCTGTTGGTGCTACTGTATACCGCCGAAAAAGAATTTCCATCAAGCTGCAATATGTTCGTAATTCTGTTCCTTCACATACCTCACGATTCAAAACATCTACTTCCAATAGTCCATCCATTCAAGTAGGAACTATTTTTTCCAACGAATATATCTACACAAAATCAAACATGTAGGTACAATATTTATCCACAATAGAAGAATCAACCCAAACAAAAGTACAATGTTATTTAAAGTTTTCTAAAAGTGCTATACATTCGCTAAAAATTCATAACAAATAAGTAAATATCTTCAACAATTGCTTCCATTGAAATTAAAGTCCAAACTATAAGTGCAAACTCACAAACATTACTTGGTCTACCTAAAAGATAAGTCATGACAAAAGTTAACCACATAAGAAAACTCAAACTATGACTCATCATTTTGTTCTTGATCATCAACTTCTTCGGCATTTTTTCTTCAAATGCATGACCATTTTCATTGTCATCATCAATATCCTCAAATGAAGAAAGAACATCCTCCGATATTCTCTATTAAACAAACACAAAAGCATAAATCTTAAGAAGAGGTAATAGAGAATATTTATAATCATCTAATGGCATTCTCTCTTAATAATATGATGTGAAATTTATCATTAAAAATAAACAAAAATATACAAGTTATCAAACACATTCCAACCAAATTAACTTTTCACCTAAACCTCCAATCACACCCCCTAGAACAAAAGGAAGGAGAAGCCATAAGTTAACATAGAAAAGAGAACTAGAATGAGTTCATCATGGCATCCAGCTCCAAGATAGAGAAGGAATGACAAAAATACAATGCCAATGCTGCAGATCCACAATAATAAAGCTAGTTTTAGCATGCTAAGAAAATCGATGTTCATAGCAAAACTATATTTGCACACAATAGCACATCATCACAAATGTGTTCCTAAAAAACTATATGAAGTGCAAGACTCAGGTCACGGCCTATGGTCACAGGACCTTACTCTGATACCATCTGTGAGACCCCCAACCCTTACGGTTAGAAGTATCAGCAATTTCTTAAATTCTTACTTAAATTTTGGGGCAAAACAGACAGAGTTCCACCTGAAAACTGACCATTTTCTAGACTTAAAACCTTACATTAATTCCCTACATAGAGTAGAAGTACAAAAGAACATAGAAATAAGCTCAATGGCTACATGCCGGAGTCCACAACTTTACGGGCCACTCGCCCAGAGTATACCAAACATTAAAATTCAATAATAAAGAATCCAAAAAAAATGTATGAAGCGAAAGAAAGTTCCCCAGCTTCGAAATATGTCTAGCCCATCAAGAACATCTATATCGCATGAATAAAATATATAGCACAAGTCATTCCCTGCTAAAAGACATGCATATCACAAATAAGACTTTATGAGACAAAGACCATTACTCTGCCCACTAGCCTAAAAAATAATTAAATGCCACAGAAATTGCAATAATGAAACGAATAATAAAATATCTCATATAGGAATACTTGGTGCTTCAAAAGCACTTTCACCGAGTTGGTGACATATCCAAGTTTATTCTCCAAGCGTTCAGTCTTCTCTTGGCTTTCTTGTTGCTCTTGCTCGATTTTCCTTCTTTTAGTTCGTTCTTCCTCTAAAGCACACCTTTTACAAGTTGAATGATGAACTTTGACCCTAATGCCAACGGTCTTAGCATAACCATACTTGTCTTCTCCAACAACTTTTTTGAAAATTTCGTCTCGAGTAGCATCATCACATGAATCTTCTTCAACGCGAGATAACCCATTTTCAATTACTTCCTATCATGTTACACATTAGTAAAAAGAAATAAGATGACTAAGAAAATTAAATAAAGATAAACACTCATACCTTTGCACTAGCTAACGCATCATCAAGTTTTGTAGCTTTCTTTGGTGCATGGGTCTTCAATTATATTGTAAGCTTGTCTGTCTTGTTGCCTTTTTCCTAAAAAGTATATAAAATACTAAATGAGTTACCTAAAATCAAAGTGAGCTATTGTATAAATAGGATGTACATAATAGCTCTTCTTCAGCACGTACTCATGTGAAAGTCTTTATCCCTCTACAGTGACACATTTTGTTATTGCCCTAATTTTTAATTCCTCTTTTAGGTCTAACCTAAATGAACAATTGATAAATCACATCATAACAATTGCATTACTTCAAAATAATTATAACTGTAAATGTTCTTAAAGCATATAATTACCTTTCCCTTATCTGATTCCCAAAACTGTACTAAGTTGGACCATGTTTCAAGTGGTATGTGCTTTGGTTTTTTACTAATTGCTTCATCATGACTTCTACCATCAAATAGTGCTACCTTCAACTCACATTTATAACCTCTCCAACAAGCATGCATTTTCTCCATTGCCTATTCATAGGGCTCCTTTCCTTCGGGAAAGTGAAATGAATTCTATAAAACTGATACAAAGAAAAAGAACCAACCAAGACTTAAAATAAACTTAAAAGTCATATTTTTACTTTGCAAATTGCGCACACACGCATGGCTTGGTGTAAAAATCAAAGTGTAGAGGTTCAACTTTGAAAGCAATGTAATATATATTGAGACATATATACCTTCACCTTTGCCTACACTGAATCGTTTTTCTCTTGTTCAATTTTCCTCCAATCGATACAATCAAGTGGTAGTCTTCTAGAACACCCAATCGTGGAAGACATTTGCCTTTATAATTCACATTAACAGAATAAGTCACACATGGCCTCGCAATCCACACGATTGTAGTCAATCACAACCCAAACTCCCTCCTCACACAGCACCGGCCACAAGAACCTCAAACCACTCAATAGTTCTACCTGAAACCATCCAACTACCAACTCGATTTCAATTTTATAATCATAGCATTCTAACACAAAGGTCATAATGAAATATCAACATATAAACTTACCGAGTGAGCAGCATCCATTCAACGGCACGTTACAGCATAGATAGACATATATTTATACATCTATATATATTTCATTGACTTAAATAAAGTATTTAACGGACTGAAACAAACTAATATGGCATGAAACTAGCTTGCATTCATATCTTACAAATAGGAAGTAAGCATGCCAAGTTCATGTCATTTTCAACCATAAATTCGCTAACTTAGCAAATATCAATTCACGACCTACTTAGGTTGTTTCAGGAGCTACTTTTAAACATGGTTTAGCTAACATAACGAGCATCGATTCAAACATGCTTAGGTTGTTTCAGGAGCTACTTTTAAACATGGTTTACCTAATATCTTGTTGTTTGTTCTCTCACATGCTATAGATTAGTAGATCACTCAAGGCTTAGGCGTAAGCTAGGCATCTGTTCAGAACTCATAAATTATATGATATAAAAATTATTTACTTTTTCAATTAATATTGTACCCACTAAGATCAATAAATACACAAGCAATAGGATCGAGTAAAAACACAACACCATATACATGAAACAATATTCACTATTGTCTTTGATCATCCATTTAAGCAAAGGAGGCTTTCCTTCAATCTCATCATCATTCAGGAAAAGATGTCTACCTGTTCTTAATATCAAGCGAATCACACAGCCAACAACCTTTTCCAAAAATGTCACACCAAAAAGGAATGGTGCGTATACTTAAAATGAAAGCAACTTATCAGATATAATATGATAACCACTCATGCACCAAAAATAAGGGCAATGACAACTAAAATGAAATTAGGTAACAAAAAACTTCATCAATATTAGAATGAATCTAATACAAAATAAACAACACCAGAAATCAGTAAGAGTAATTAACATGAGTGGGAATAAATATTTTTTTGGGAGAAATAATCCCTCAAAAAGTGCCTAGATCATACATGAAAATGTGCTAACATAATGCACTAAAGTCCATGTACTCAAACAACACGGTCTAACCACAAGCACCATATAGCAGCGAACAATCTTTAAAGGATTTCCCCTACAAATTCTTAGCCCGTTTGGCAAGTAGTCATTAGCTATTAGTTTTTCAAGGAGTAATTGTGCACAAGACATCTAGAAGACGAAAATAATAGCACCAATAGGCAATACACAAAGGGTTTGCAGCATGTCAAATTCAGGTAAAGCTGTCCTATTTCAATACAGATTAATTAAGTGTAATATAAGCTGCAATTCTACACAACTCAGAGACCATCAAACTAAAGTCTATGAGAGACATAAAGCAGCAGCAGTCAGACAATGGTGACATCCATAAATATTTTGTTAGTCAGCAAACACAGCCTCAAGTAATTACAAGTCAGTGAGTACCCAAACATGCCCTTAATGTTGTGATGAGGCTTGGCCACATCTCTAATTTGGTCTAACCTCCATAGCTAGAAGTCAAGTACCTTGACTGTGCATCATAGACGACCAGCTCATCTTTACAAACCATTTTTTTCCTATTTTTCCTTTCCCTGTTCCTCCCCGAATACCAAGGTCATCTAACTCCTCAAATTTCCAACAACAGTGCAACTAAAGCATGTTTAAAGGTAATAGATGAAGGCAAGAAGCCATGAATTATAAAGCAAAGTTCCCAACAACAGAGCAACTAAAGCATGTTCAAACACGGCATTCAAGCAACTGAAGCAAACTTTGAAGTTTCCAACATATATCAAAATTCAAAATCCTTATTGAAATTTTAATCCAAGTTCGAAGTCCATGCCTTTATATTTGAAATTATCAATTACAGAATTAAAGAGAGGATGAGGGTTCTCACTGAGAAAGGATGAGGGTGAACTCAGAGATGAATGGGCTAGAGTCGAGACTGGAGACTGCGAGGAGCAGTAGCAGTCGACGGTTGCGCGCGAGACCCACGCCGGTGGCAGCGCCGGTAGATTGAAAGAGATGAGAGAGATTGAGCTTGAGAGATCAGAGATGAGAGATTGAGAGTTTGGCAGAGAGACAGAGAACATGAAGAGAAGAGTAGAAGACAGAGAAAGAAGACAGAAAATGAATTCACTCAATTTTACGGTTTCTCGCTTGCTGCCTTAAGTCTAGGCCCGGTTTGATTGTCAAAAAAACCCAAAAAAAGTGTT
>JAKOGI010001586.1:60726-183226 GCA_029747015.1 Carnegiea gigantea | reverse complement strand
GTTCAGGGCTCTATTTTGTTTTGAAATTGGGGGGGCTAGGTGAGACTCGAGAGGCAGCAGCAATAGTGTGGCTACATATTTATTTTATTTATTTCTAAATGTGTATTTTAAATGATTGCTAAATGTGTATTTTTTAAATTATTGATTACTAAATGCTTTGTGTTGGCAATATAAAATTATTAATTAAGTATTTTTTATTTTATTTATTTCTAAATGTGTATTCTTTAAATAGTTATTCAATGTTTCCCATGATAACATGCTTTTTAATACCAACAGAAATTCTTTTACAAATGAATGTGTTGGTAATATAATTACAATACCAACAGAAAACTAGATTGTTGGCAATATAACAATAATACCAACACACCATTTTTAATTTGTTGGAAATATTAGGACCCATTCTTCCCTCCAAAATTGAAAACTTTAATACCAACAAAAAAAACTGAATCTATTGTAAAAACTCACTTTTACCAACGGTTCTTATTTTTGGTCACTAGATGTCTATTGGTGAAAGTTACTTTTTTTATAGTGAGATAAGAAGTCTACTATTTCAATTTTACTTTGTCAAAGAATCACAAAAATGTCCAAGTCGTAATGAACGTCAAAGAGATAGACAGATCAAAATCTACCATGAAACCACCGAAAATGAGTAATACTAAAAGAACATATGAATGAAAACAGTCAGTAGAAAAACTACAATTGATAAGTGAACTGGAGGAAACCTGAGATGATCAATCGTCGATCCTTGATCATCGACCCTCGACCATCTAAAGTTACATGAGATGTACTTTTGTGATGGATATAGGGGAAAGAAAGTGGGAGGAGAAGCTTGAGAGGAGAGAATAGAAATGAAAATCAAAATGAAACCCTAGGCCAGGGAATTAAGGGCTTTTGTTACTAATTTATTTGAAATTTAAATTTTTAATTCTATTTTTCATTTTTGATGAGGGAGAGCACTTAGGTCAAATGGTTAGAGCTCCTGCTTAATGCCAGCCCTCATCAAGGCTGGGTACCCTTACAATTAGGTTTAAGTCAGGTCGTAGGTGAAAAAAGGTTGTTTGAGCCCTAAACTTTTCAGGTTATGTGAGGTAATTGATCAGGTCTAATCTTTGTGGTTTAGTAGGTATCTAGAAGATCTGATGCAGATATGTGCAGTGTAACTTTTTGAGGGGTATATTGTGATCAAAATGTCCCTCTAGATGTAAATAGAGAAGTAGGTTCTTGAGAGACATAGGGTATTGCTCTAGCACAACCTATATAGGTGCAGTGGTTTGAGCAGTGTTAGAAGCTTCAAAAGTCTTGTGGTCTGGCCCAGGTTCAGCAATTAGTTGCAACATACATAATTATCTAACATTTCAAATGATTTGGACATTTCATTTTGAGATATAGCTTGCACCCTACCTGCATTTAACCCCCTCAGGACATTCATCTTGTTCTGATATGTAAATTCCATTTTCAAACTCTTAAAGTTCCATTTGATGGTCCTGACAGTGGCTGGTCACTAAATTCCTAATACAATTTCACATTCCCCTAAGCGTATCCACATCAAGTTTAAGGAAATTCAGCCCCATGCATTTGTTATTTGAACCTCTTACAAATATGTCGGCAACGAAGTTGATCACCATCAGTTATAGCGATAGATTGAACAACAATACTGTTGGATAAAATAAGACTAACCTGGATGCAAAAATAACTGTCGGAACTAGTCCACGTACATCTGAATATGAAGCGGCTACTACAGTCGCTTTTAGGAATTCCCACGTCCTAAACCCGAGAGCCCAGTGTCGATGGTATGACAGCCGTGAGAGGGGGCAAAGAGAGTGTGTGAGATTTGTGTGATGCGTGTGTTATGTCTGGCTGACCCCCAAAGCCCTCTTTTATAGGTTATGGGGCAGCTAGGGTTGTTGCCCTAGGCAACACTAAGTGGCCGTCAGGCCTAACTAAGTAGGCTTGGTTAACAGCTCCCACTCAGCCACAAAGGCTGCAAACACATGCTCTTCACGAATCATAACTCCTCACGCTTCATACTGGGAATAGGACGTGCAACTGAAAAGTAACAAGTAGTGCTATATTAAGTTACCATCTGACTAACATAATATTTTATTAAATACGGTACCCCAAGTCACCCTAAACATCACCAATGGCATTTACAGTCCCTTATGCCATGATATATCATATGATTATATGCTCAATATAGTCGCCCGGGCTGATATTGGTGATAACGGATTGACTTTTCGTTGAACACTCATGATATTACGTCTTAGCTTAATTCTTTCCTAACATGTTCTTGCTGAACCGTATACATCGTGGTTCTTGAGAAACAAATTAAAGTTGCAATATCAAGCCTTGACTTTGTACCATGGTTTTAAGTCAAAGGGTCATCGTCTACAAGGTCACACAGTGACAAGAGATAAGGAGGTCAATCGTCACTCCATATATGGTCGTCTTTTAAGCACACACAGTTTAGATGTGTGTCATGACATAGCTCCCACTTACTTGGGATCGTCACTCTATGTGCCATGCGAATCGCCTGTCTAGATGTCTACCCAAAAAATCTAACCTGAGCCACTAGATTAATATACTAAATGCTAATCTTGACACTCAAAATTCGGCTTTTAAGGCTTCAATATGAAATCATGTCTCATATTCGAGTCCCTCGAGTCTCATCTTAGACTTGCTAAGGCGACTATTTCTCACTCATACACTTTCAGCATGAGTAATCAATATTGCACCCCTAGTGCCAATATGATTTCATCTCATCCTGTCCGCTACTCAAGCGTCGGGGCGATTGCCTGTGTGACTGGCCCAATCAAAAGCCTGTGACATTTCAACATGCCTAACAAATAAATCACAAAGCATTTAGAAAAAGAACCTTCTATCTTTATTTCATAAATGTTCATTACAAGAAGAACGTATCTGTCATACATAACAAGATTCTATTCAAAAACTAAACTCTGCGAAGCCCTAGACTTAATGAATGTGCTTTGAAAGCATCTTTAGGAATCGACTTAGTTAATGGATCAGTGATCATCTTGTTAGTGGGTATATATTTGATGACAACCTCCTTTATGTTTATGGCGTCTCGCACGAAATGATAACTGTTGAATTTAGGAGTACTTACCCACAAGAGGGGGGGTGAATTGCGGTGTTCGATTTTCGCGTACTTACTGACAAACACCCTCCTGATTGCAGAGGTTGTTCTTGAATTACAAACAACCTTCTGACTTGTTTGAACCAGATGTTTTCAATTTGCTCAAAGGCGAAAATCAACAAGATAAATGCGGAAATAAAGCACACACAATTTTTCCGTGGAAAACACCTCTAGCCCAACTGAGGTGTGAAAAACCACGACCTATCTCGTGTAGGATTTGACCACTTTCACTAACGGGCTTCACACCTTACAAATGTAACACACCTTGTTACAACTTGCAACCACGTAACCTTCTTTTCTAAGAAAGGTTACACCACGTCCAAATCTCACCAGATTGGACACGTCCAAAGTCCACACGACTGAGGACCACTCACTCACTTTCTGATCCAAGATCAGGGTTACAAAACACCTTACGGGGGTGCTTCTGATTTAAGCAGATGTAAGGTACAATGAGGTCCTAGTATGCAATATCTTGAAAGCTCAGCTTAAACACAACTTGTCTCGGTTTTTCTTTTCTCAAGAGTAGCTCGAAAAATTCTTCTCACTAGAAAAACCACTTTTGCACTTCTCCCTTTTTGCGTATGTTGTGTATGTTTCTCGTTTTTTCTTATCTTATGAATGGGAGTGAAATGTTGAGTTTTTAAACAAAAAATCCAACGGTCAAAAACAAGGAGAAGTGATAAAATCAGCTATGTTTAGCAAAGAGAGATTTTTGCTTAGCACAGAGAATTCCAATGGCTAAAAGATCCAATGAGGATAGAGTTTCCCAATATTGTAGGGATTTGATTTTGGAGGATAAAAGACTATCTTTTCCCCTTAAAAATAGCCGTGAAATACCTGGAAAAGAATCTCAGCTTGAATTTTGAATTAATCACTTTCCAAAGGATAAGAGAGAAATATTTTCGGTTTTGGTAAATATTTTCCAAAATCAGTTTTGCAAATCTCCCAAGTGATTTTCATATCAAAAGATTTCCTACAGCTTAAATTGCTGTCTTGGAATTTTATCAAAATATATTAGAGCTTTTGGCCAACCAAAATAAGTTTTCCAAAGTGACCGGGTTTGGCCGTTACAGTTCAGAAACACCCTAGGTACCCTGTTTACAGGGTTGTTCAAACTTGGTGTTCTGAAGCAAATAGCGCAACCAATTCAAGAGTGGTTAGTTAGAGACTTTTCAAGATTGGCATATTAACAAGAGTCTAAAAAATAAAACCTAAATTACCCAAGACATCTTGTTGTAGATCCAGTCATCTTGTTCAAGACGAATACGCTGCCCCAACCACCTAGACCAACCTGTTTGCCAGGTTGTTCTTGTATCGCTTGAGTTCAGAAAGGTCTGTTTGCTGGATTGTCCTTGAAACACCTAGCCTGTTTGCCAGGTTGTTCTTGTATTGCTTGAGTTCAGGAACTGATCTTAACACACAATCAACTCATCGAGGTGGTGTTCTTGACTTGAGCGTGAGTCATTAAGGTATGAGACCTGTTCTTAAGACTTGTTCTCAACATTCAGCAAACAAGTTAAGACGCATATTGAAAATAACAGTGTATGCCTGTTTGGAGAACTTTGTTTGGAGCAACATTACTTAAGAGCATTTTACACTTGGGTTTGTTGTCATCAAAACTGAATATACTAATTCAACAATTTTCCCCTTTTTGATGATGACAAACCAAGTGTCCATATTAAAAAAATTGAATGCTGATAGGGATCCACGTAGGTACAAAGAGTTAGAGGTCAACCCACCCTATCGAGTCGAGGTCAACCCACCCTATCGAGTCAAGGTCAGGCTCATTCGTCATACTTTGTCAATAGGTTACACTATTCTTCCCCCTTTTGGCGTCATTAAAAAGCAAGAACAACAGGACGGTTGCAAGAAAAGCATATAAAGCATTGCAAATAGATATTTCATTGCAAAGAAAGGTAGTACAATGCCAAAACAACAAAACTAAGAGAGGAGGAGGAGGAGACTAGAGACCAGCCTAGACAATTAGGGAACAAGGGGTGGTTTCGTTTGCAGAGGAGGAATACTGGGGGCAAGGGTGGAGAGAAGGGCAAGCAAATCTTCATGGCGTTTGGCAGAGAGGGCTTGTTCCTCAGCAAGAGCAGCCTTGACGGCGGAGAGCTCATTCTTGAGGCGAGCATTGTCCTCAAGAACAGCCTCAACCTTGATGGAAGGTTGCCCAGAAATAGGTGGTCGAGGTGGTCGACGACCCTGTTTGGAGACTGACCCTTCGCCAACCTCATAGCCACACCCTAGCAGGGTGTCAATCCCAATCTCATCAATGATTTGAGCCACCACTCTCCGTGTAAGCACTATCCCAAAGTGCTCAAACACCCTTGTCAGCAGAAACCCATAGCCAAGATCATGGGCTCGGGTGGTGTTCGCAATTCGCCCTATGTGGCGAATCATGATTGTAGGGAGGTTTATTGGTTCCTCCTGATCCAGTAGGTCTACCAGACATTGATCGAGGGCATCTACTGAGTTTCGCCCTTGACCTCGCGGAATTATGTTCTTGATGGTGAACATAAACAGTAGTTAGTGCAGGGAGGTCATTTCACCCTTCTTAACCGAGAGGGGTGTTCTCAGGCCCTGTTTCTGACTGAGGCGTTGGGACACCTCTAGGAGCCTGGCTGTTGCCAGGGCAGTCTTGTCTTCCCTCACATACACAGCAAAGCCTTGTGAGGGCACCCCCAATATTTTCCCAAGTGTGGGCGCATCAACCTTAATGCCTTGCCCATTCACAAAACTTGTCACCACCCCTTTGGTGACACTGCAGTTGGCGTAAAACTCAGCCAACTCAGGCACAGAACACCCCAACTGGGTGTTTGCAAACAAGTCGAGCCAGCCTTGGACTCGCAACTTGTTCAGGAACACCCCCAGACCTTGTTCCTCGAAAAAATGTACATTTACTACCTTCCCCCTGATGACATTGCGCTTAAGCAATTGCGCATGCTTGTCAGACATAGGAGAGGGAGTGGACTTCTTTGGGCATTTGGGAGGAGGAACAGAGGTGGTAGCGTCTGGTAGGGAAGCTATTCTGGGCTTTCGTTTGAGGGGTGAGTTTGCAGGAGAGGGCTTCACAGCAGGTTTAGAGGTTGATTTTTGAGGGGCTTGATCTTCAGAGGACTCGGAGAACACCGGTGTCCCCTGTTTGAAGGAGGTGTTCTCAAAGTCAGAACTCGAGAAGCCCTCGGTAGAAGAAGAGGAAATCTCCTCGATGATTGGAGCAAAGGGTTTGGAGATACGGGGAGCGGATTAAAAAGCTACTCTTGCAGATTTGCGAGAATGCTTGGAGGATTTTGGAGAAGAGGGAGTTTGAGAGGCCTGAGACCTTGGTTGTGGCCTTGTTCTTGGCGTTCTGCTGCGCCTGGCCACTATTTTCACCCTTTTTCTTTTCTCTCCAGTTTGAGCAACCGGAGTAGTGAGTTCAGCCTCAGGGAGAGAGTCCTTCTCCTGACTCTCCTCTGATGTCTCATTCGAATTCCCTCGGAAATCGACATTCAGATCCTCCACACACACGGTGTCAAAAGAGTCTTTCCCTGTTTCTGGCACTGTTTCAGGAAACAGCCCAAAAGAACAGGGTTCGAAATTATCACTAAACCCTTCAGGGGTTTCCAAGATTTTGTCTTGAGGCCCCGATGGTGCACCCTCCGACTCTACTTTAATGGGATATGCAACTGACTCCACAAGAAACACCAATTCCCTTCCACAATTGAAGGGAATATCGTCCATCCCTATCCCGACTGACTTTAGGAACAAGCTTTTCAGAAATCTGAAAGGCTTGTACAGGATTGGGCGAGGGGGAGCAGGGATTAAGGATGCAAGAACCAGGGCTTTTGAGTGAGAGGTGTTGTTGGAAGCCATTGTTGCTAGAGGAGAGAGATTAGGGTTTGCTTTTGAGCGAGATGAAGTCAGGTGAAAAAACGAACTGAGAACAGGGCATTTAAAGAGAGAGAGAGCACCCAAAATCTTTTAAAGATCTCTAGGTTTGCAACGGATGAGAACATTAAAGGCGTGTGCCTTGGTAAGGAGGGAGGTTTAAAGAAAACACATTCCCATATGCATCGAACAACCAAGGGACGTACCTGTTCTTTCCGTTCGATCAAGATACCTGCCTGTTCTTCGCCGTTTGATCTTGATTTGACTCATTGGTACTAGGGGTGGCAGAGCTGCTCCAGTGATCCTTAGTACATCCCCTTATGCTGCACTCTTTGTATAAATTAAAAAAACGCACGCAATTCGAGTGTATGCACTCATTGTACATAAATCACATCAGTTGCTAATAAGATTTGCAAACAAGGGGAGAGAACAGGGTGTAGAGGTTGTTTTTACCAAACCTAGTTCATGTCTTGGAAACAAGTATCTTAGGGTGTTCTTACCAACCCTAGTTCCAGTCTATTTCTCTCAAATTGATCTCTAGCTAGCGCCTTAGTGAATATATCAGCAATTTGATTTTCCGTTGTGCAAAAATTCATAGAAATTAAACCCTTTTCAACATTATCTCTCAAGAAATGATGTCGAATGTCAATATGCTTTGTTCTTTTATGTTGATATGGATTTTTGGCAATGTTAATTGCACTTGTGTTATCACAAAAAATAGAAATGCATCCAGTGTCAACACAAAAGTCCTTAAGCTGTTGTCTTATCCACAACAGTTGAGCACAACATGAAGCTGCTGCAACATATTCAGCTTCTGCTGTGGACATGGCAACTGAATGTTGCTTCTTGGTAGCCCAAGATACCAAACAAGGTCCAAGAAAGTGAGTCATACCTGAGGTACTCTTTCTATCAACTAGGAATCCAGTATAGTCAGCGTCAGCGTCAGCATATCCAACAAGATCAAAATTGCAACCTCTAGGATACCATAAAACTAAATTGGGTGTATGTTTCAAATATCTTAGTATCCGTTTAACAGCCTTAAGATGAGTTTCCTTAGGATTAGACTGAAAACGGGCACATAAACCAACACTAAAAACAATATCCGGTCTACTAGCGGTTAGGTATAGGAGTGACCCAATCATGCCCCTATAGAGTTTCTCCTCAACTGAGGGACTCCCATCATCCATAACCAACTTGGTTGAAGGAGAAATAGGAGTGTCTATGGATTTGGCTGACTCCATCCCAAAACGCTTAAGTAGCTCCTTGATATACTTTTGTTGATGGATCATGGTGCCGTTTGGAGTTTGCTTGATTTGTAAGCCTAAGAAAAAGTTAAGCTCACCTATCATGCTCATCTCAAACTCACTCCTCATCATATTTGAAAATTCATTGCATAAATCATAATGAGTTGCACCAAATATAATGTCATCAACATATATTTGGACAATCAATAAATGTTCCCCCTTAGATTTTAGAAACAAGGTATTGTTTACCTTGCCTCTTCTAAAATTATTTTTAAGTAAAAAACTTGACAAACATTCATACCAAGATCTAGGACCTTGTTTTAAACCATAAAGAGCTTTGTCAAGTTTGAAAATATGGTTAGGAAATTCACTGTTTTCAAAACCAGGGGGTTGTTTGACATACACCTCTTCTTTAAGGTATCCGTTTAGGAATGCACTTTTCACGTCCATTTGATATAGCTTGATTTCCATATGAGCTGCAAAGGCTATTAGGATTCGAATAGCCTCAATTCTAGCAACTGGTGCAAAGGTTTCTTCATAATCGATCCCTTCTTCTTGGTTATACCCTTGAACAACCAGCCGTGCCTTGTTCCTAGTGACTGTTCCTGACTCATCCAGTTTGTTTCGGAACACCCACTTGGTTCCAATGATTGTTCTCTCTGCAGGTTTAGGTACCAGGTGCCATACTCTGTTTCTTTCAAATTGATGGAGCTCTTCTTGCATTGCCGTGACCCAATCTGAATCTGCAAGAGCTTCATTCACATTCTTTGGCTCAATGTTAGAGAGAAAAGCATAGAAAACACAGAAATTCTTAAGCTTAGACCAGTTTGCACTCCACTGTTAATATCAGACAGAATTTGATCAAGGGGGTGTGAACTATGGTGCTTCCATGGTCGTGGAGTAAGTGGATCCACAGACACATGCTCTACTCTAGCCGGAATATTTGGAGAATCAGGCTCACGAACACCTCCTGAGCCTGTTTCTGCACCTGTTTGTAAGCCTGTTCCTGAAGAACATGGTCCCGAACAGGGTTCAACGGTGTTTCCCCCTGTTTGGTGTTCACCTTGCCTGCCGTTTTGAGGAACAACTTCTGGGCCTGTTGTCTCCATGGTGTTCTTACCTTGTCTCTCATGGGGCAACACTTCTTTTCAGATAAGACCTAATTCAAACTCTTCTTCCTGTGCACCATTTTTATTCAAAGTGTTAGATTCATCAAAAAGCACATGCACACTTTCCTCAACGCACAAGGTTCTTTTGTTAAAGACTTTGTATGCCTTGCTGTGAGAGGAATAACCGAGAAATATTGCCTCATCACTCCTGGGATCAAACTTTCCTAAAGCATCCTTCCCATTATTATGCACAAAACACCTACAACCGAATGTTCTTAAATGCATAATGTTGGGCTTTCTGCCTTTGAAGAGTTCGCAGGGAGTTTTGTTCAAAATAGGTCTAATCATACATCTATTCATAATGTAACATGATGTGTTCAAAGCTTCTGCCCAAAAGTTCCTAGGAAGACCACTAGCAATAAGCATTGTCCTAGTCATGTCTTCTAGGGTGCGGTTTTTGCGCTCAACCACCCCATTCTGTTGGGGTGTTCTTGGGGCCGAGAAGTTATGATCAACACCATGCGTATTACAAAATTCTGTAAAACTTGTATTTTTAAATTCAGTACCATGATCAGACCTCAAGCTAACCAATGAGTGTCCTACTCTCTTTTCAACCTTTTTGAGAAGGGCAATAAAATTCTCAAAAGTTTCATCCTTGGAGGCCAAGAACAGGGTCCAAGTAAATCGAGAGTAATCATCAACTATGACAAGCACATACCTCTTCCCACCTCTACTTGTTATCCTCATAGGACCACATAGATCAATGTGTAATAATTCAAGAGGTCGGGTAGTGCTAACACACCTTTTTGATTTAAAAGACAATCTGACTTGTTTTCCTTTTGCACAAGCTTCACATACCCTGTCATCATTAAACTTGATGGAAGGTAGTCCAACAACCAAGTCTTTGGAAACAAGTTTGTTTAAAAGAGTAAGGCTCGCATGACCTAGTCTCTTGTGCCAGAGCGTTATATCATCATTCACAGCACTCAAACAAGTCAGGTTGTTTTGGAGAAGTGTGGAAATACAAACTTTGTAAATATTTTTGTGACGCTTCCCCTTTAACACAACGTCTCCTGTGTTGGCATTGACAACCAAGCAATGTGTTCGTGAGAACACCACTAGATTGTTCTTGTCACACAGTTGGGACACACTTAGTAAATTATGCTTTAAACCATCAACTAAGTGCACATTATCAATTGAGTGGGAGAGAGTTTTACCAATGCTACCTATACCGACAATTGTCCCAGACTTGCCGTTTCCAAAAGCCACGCTCCCACCGGTTGAAGCTGTAAGTGAGAGAAAGTTTGATTTTTCTCCGGTCATATGCCGCGAACACCCACTATCAACATACCACAGCTGCCTGTTTTCAAGGTTATTTTCTGAGCTATTTGCCAGGGTGTTTCTTACCCTGTTTGTTGGGTTGTTTGTGGGGTTGTTCTCTCTCACTTCAGCCTGCAAAACAAATCAAGGGTTAGTTTTGGGAACCCAGATCCACTTGGGTCCCATTCTTTTAGACAAATAAAGCTCATCTTTCCTAATCCAGATTTGTTTCACATACCTTTCATTCTTTTCAATGGCATACCTTCTTGAAGGACATGAATATTGATAGTGACCAGTTTTACCACAATGAAAGCAAACAATGTTTTCAGGTAATCCCACATACTTTCTATGGATTGGGTAAACGGTTCGTTTAGGCTTATATCCAAGTCCCTTTTTGTTTCGACTGTGGTGAGTGTTTAACCAATCAAGGGCTTGTGAGGACTTGTTCCACAACCTGTTTGTGGCAAGGTCATGTTCTGTGCGTTTTGCTTTAGCCGACAGGTTCTTGTTTTCAGCAAGCAAAACTTCGACCTTTTCTTTAAGCTCAAGGGTTTCCTTTTCAGCCTTGGCTTGATTGGTGGTATATTTTACTTCGTTCAAGATCAAGGTCTCCCTAAGGTCATTTATGGTTTGATGTGAAGCTAGAATTTCTCTTTCAGCCTCAAGTTTCTCATTCTTAAGGATCTCATTTTCTAGTTCTAGGTCTCGGACATCTCGTTTCAATTCAGCACAAGTATCCATCAAGGTATACAAAAGTTTTTCGAGAGTTGCTTTATTGAGACCACGTACCTTGTTCTTGAGATCAGTCAAGCTGTTTGTGGATTCATCATCTGAGTCTGAGTCACTTTGTGCCATGAGAGCTACAGCATCTCTTTCACTTTCAGATTCACCTTCATCCTCAGAAGAGTCTCCACAGGCAGCAAGCATAGCCTTCGAGAATCTTTTGCCTGAGGTGTTCACAGGTTGTTTTCGAACCTGTTTTCTGGGTTGTTCGAACTCCTGCTCTTCTCGAAGCAGAGGGTAGTTTTTCACAAGGTGATCTGGTTTACCACATTTAAAACACTCTGTGAACTGTTCTCGGGGGGTGTTTCTAGATTTACTGAAGTCCTTTCTTCTGCTGTTTTCTTTGACCTTTTTGAAGAATTTCTTGAACTTTCGTGTCATTAAGGCCATCTCTTCATCCTCAAGGTCAGAGTCATCATCCTCTTGTGCTTTCAAGGCAAGCCCACGATCCTTCTTCTGCTCCTCTTTTTGTTGTGAGTTCTTTCTGAGTTCATAGATTTGAAGATTGCCAATCAACTCGTCGAGGGTTATCTTGTTCATGTCTTTAGCTTCTTGGATGGCTGTCACCTTCGCTTCCCAAGACCGAGGCAAAATCCTTAGAATCTTCCTCACCAGCTCTTCTGTGGTGAAGGATTTTCCCAGGGATTTTAGCTCGTTTGTTATGTGGGTGAAGCGTGTGTACATATCCATCACGTTCTCACGATCACCCATATCAAACAACTCATATTGCCTCATGAGTAGCTCAATACGTGATTGTTTGACTTGACTTGTTTCTTCATGAGCTACTTGGAGGGCATTCCATATCTCCTGGGCTGACTCACACTCCGAGATACGTGTATATTCATCTGGACCTAGGCCAAAATATAATAGCTTCTTGGCCTTGGCATTCTTTTCCATTTTCTTATAGTCTTCAGCATCAAACTCTATGGGTTCCTTAGGAACCTTCTTACCATCTTCAAGCACCTTGGTGGGAACAAGGGGCCTGTTCTTGATGAGCATCCATAACTCATAATCTTCTGCCTGAATATAGTTCTCCATCCTATTCTTCCACCAACTATAATGTTGGCCGTTGAAATAGGGTGGCCGAGTAATGGATTGCCCTTCAAGGATTCCTTGTGGTGTACTCATCTTCAGAATCTCTCAAGGTGTTAGCCCTTTTGTGAGAGAACCTACTCTGATACCACTTGTTGAATTTAGGAGTACTTACCCACAAGGGGGGTGAATTGTGGTGTTCGATTTTCGCGTACTTACTGACAAACACCCTCCTGATTGCAGAGGTTGTTCTTGAATTACAAACAACCTTCTGACTTGTTTGAACCAGATGTTTTCAATTTGCTCAAAAGCGAAAATCAACAAGATAAATGCGGAAATAAAACACACACAATTTTTCCGTGGAAAACACCTCTAGCCCAACCGAGGTGTGAAAAACCACGACCTACCTCGTGTAAGATTTAAGCACTTTCACTAACGGGCTTCACACGTTACAAATGTAACACACCTTATTACAACTTGCAACCACGTAACCTTCTTTTCTAAGAAGGTTACACCACGTCCAAATCTCACCAGATTGGACACGTCCAAAGTCCACACGACTGAGGACCACTCACTCACTTTTCTGATCCAAGATCAGGGTTACAAAACACCTTACGGGGGTGCTTCTGATTTAAGCAGATGTAAGGTACAATGAGGTCCTAGTATGCCAATATCTTGAAAGCTCAGCTTAAACACAACTTGTCTCGGTTTTTCTTTTCTCAAGAGTAGCTCGAAAAATTCTTCTCACTAGAAAAACCACTTTTGCACTTCTCCCTTTTTGCGTATGTTGTGTATGTTTCTCGTTTTTTCTTCTCTCATGAATGGGAGTGAAATGTTGAGTTTTTAAACAAAAAATCCAACGGTCAAAAACAAGGAGAAGTGATAAAATCAGCTATGTTTAGCAAAGAGAGATTTTTGCTTAGCACAAAGAATTCCAACGGCTAAAAGATCCAATGAGGATAGAGTTTCCCAATATTGTAGGGATTTGATTTTGGAGGATAAAAGACTATCTTTTCCCCTTAAAAATAGCCGTGAAATACCTGGAAAAGAATCTCAGCTTGAATTTTGAATTAATCACTTTCCAAAGGATAAGAGAGAAATATTTTCGGTTTTGGTAAATATTTTCCAAAATCAGTTTTGCAAATCTCCCAAGTGATTTTCATATCAAAAGATTTCCTACAGCTTAAATTGCTGTCTTGGAATTTTATCAAAATATATTAGAGCTTTTGGCCAACCAAAATAAGTTTTCCAAAGAGACCGGGTTTGGCCGTTGCAGTTCAGAAACACCCTAGGTACCATGTTTACAGGGTTGTTCAAACTTGGTGTTCTGAAGCAAATAGCGCAAGCAATTCAAGAGTGGTTAGTTAGAGACTTTTCAAGATTGGCATATTAACAAGAGTCTAAAAAATAAAACCTAAATTACCCAAGACATCTTGTTGTAGATCCAGTCATCTTGTTCAAGACGAATACGCTGCCCCAACCACCTAGACCAACCTGTTTGCCAGGTTGTTCTTGTATCGCTTGAGTTCAGAAAGGCCTGTTTGCTGGATTGTCCTTGAAACACCTAGCCTGTTTGCCAGGTTGTTCTTGTATTGCTTGAGTTCAGGAACTGATCTTAACACACAATCAACTCATCGAGGTGGTGTTCTTGACTTGAGCGTGAGTCATCAAGGTATGAGACCTGTTCTTAAGACTTGTTCTCAACATTCAGCAAACAAGTTAAGACGCATATTGAAAATAACAGTGTATGCCTGTTTGGAGAACTTTGTTTGGAGCAACATTACTTAAGAGCATTTTACACTTGGGTTTGTTGTCATCAAAACTGAATATACTAATTCAACAATAACGCCTCTTAATGTGCTTGGTTTTCCGATGAAACTTCAGATGTTTAGCGAACTGGATGGCGGCTGTGTTGTTACATAACATCTCTACAGGATCATCAACTCTAGGAGTGAGGCTGAGATCTTGGAGGAAACTCCTAAGCCATATTGCCTCCTGCGTGGCTAGGCTACATACGACATACTCTGCCTCCATGGTCGACAGAGCTATGCAGTCTTGCTTCTTACTGCACCATGATATGGCTCCCCCACTCAGGGTGAACACATATCCTGAGGTTGACCTAGATTCATCCAGGTCAATATCCTCTCAACTTGAGATCCCCGCCTTGATAGCATAGGACCAAGTCGGTTGTACCACAAAGGTAGCGCATGATTCTCTTGATGGCTTGCCAATGAGCTTGTCCTGGGTTGCTTTGGTAACAACTCACCAAACCAACCGTAACGTAAATGTGCGGCCGTGTACATAACATGGCATACATTAAGCTCCCTACGGCACTAGCGTAAGGGACATTGATCATGGCCTCCTTTTCATTGTCTGTTTTTGGGCATTGCTCGAGGCTCAAGGTTAAACCCTTTTCAACTGGAGCGTCTACGGGTTTGGAATAATGCATACGGAATCGTTCCAAGACTTTCTTAATATATGCTTCCTGGCTCATACCTAAAAGTTTCTTAGGACGATTCCTTATTATTTCCATGCCTAGGACATACCTGACTTCACCCATGTCCTTCATCTTAGAAAGGGAGGACAACCACTTCTTAGTGGCTTCGATCATCTCCAAATTGTTCCCAATCAGCAGTATGTCATCAACATACAGGGTAAGGAACATAATCCCCCCAGTTGATCTTTTAACATACACACAGTGGTCCTCCAAAACCATGAATAAGCCAAATGAAGTTATAGCTTCATGAAATCTTAAGTACCAAAATCTGAAAGACTGCTTAAGACTATACGTGGACCTTTTAAGATGACACACCTTGTCCTCTTGTCCCTTTGACACAACACCAATTGGTTGGTCCATATAGATCTCTTCCTTAAGGCTACCATTAAGGAAGGCAGTCTTTACGTCCATTTGAAATAACTCTAAGTCCAAATGAGCAACCATGGCTAAGAGTAGGCGAATAGAGGCAAATCTCACCATAGAAGAAAATGTCTCTTCATAGTCTACATCCTCAATTTGTGTAAACCCTTTCACCACTAAACGGGCTTTGTACTTATCGATCGAACCATCTGCCCGACATTTTATTATGAAAACCTACTAGTTTCCAATAGACTTACGCTGGGGTGGAAGATCAACAAGTTCCCAAACTTTGTTTCTTACCATTGAGTCCATCTCATCCCTCATGGTATCCATCCACTCTTTGTGGTTTGGTGAGTCAATTGCCTCTTGATAAGAGGTAGGCTCCTCAACTTCCAAGGGAGTACACAGGAATATTTCCTCTTCGATTTGGAAATATCGTCGAGGAATTCTTCCACACTCACTCATTCGGAGCTGGGGGCCTTCATTGTTTAGCTGCCTGGGTGAGGCATCCATCCCCCTTTCTCTAAGAGGTGTGGGACCCTGAGCATGTGGAGAGTTGCTGCCACTATCCCTCTGGGGCGTGGGATCCCGAACATATGGACTAACTGCATGTTCGGGAACTGGAGATTGAGGACGAACCTCACTTGCAGGTTGGCTTTCCTCATGTATAGGAGACCGAGGACGAATTTCATTCTCCTGGGCAGGCAAGTCTTCCTCATTCTCTTTGGATAGGGGAGGCATACCATCTTCGGTAACTTGGTTAGAATCCAAATTCTCCCCCTCACCAAATCGTGGTTGGATGTTTTGCTGTAACTTAAACAGTTCAACATCCTTCTTGACATTGCTGGAATCCATTTCTGTCATACCACCATTTGGGTGTTCCTAGTACATCACATATCCTTTAGATTGTGCGGGATACCTAATGAACACCATTTTTGTGGCCCTTGGACTAAGTTTTTCATGCTTGTAGGTTGGGTTATGCACATAGCCGACCGAACCCCATGGGTGTAAACGGTCCAAGGATGACTTCTTACCAAACCATAACTCATACAGTGTGGTAGGTACACTCTTGCTTGGCACACGGTTAAGGATCTAGGCTACGGTAAGCAGCGTATCCCCCCAAAAACTGATTGGAAGGTTAGCATGTGCCATTATTGACCTGACCATGTCAAGTAATGTACGATTCCTCCGTTTCGCAACACTGTTCTGTTATGAAGTGCGTGAAATCATTAGCTATTTGTGTATACCTTTTTCCTCATAGAACTCCTTGAACACATCAGAGAGGTATTCACGACCTCGATCAGTTCGAAGTATCTTAATCCTACGTTCCAATTGAGTCTCTACTTCTGCTATGAAATGTTTGAACACATCGAGCGCCTCGTAACAATGAGATAGTAGGTACACATACTCATAGCGTGAATAATCGTCTATGAGAGTAATAAAATAGATAGCCCCATGTCGTGCTCTAACATTCATGGGTCCGCATATGTCTGAGTGGATTAATTCTAAGGGGCTAGATGCTTCGAGGCCTTACCAAAAAGCTTCATTGTTGCCTTTCCAGCTAAACATGACTCACACCTAGGTAACTTAATCCTAGTTAGTTGGTCTAAAAGACCTTCTTTAGCTAGCCTATTTATCTTATCTTGGCCCACATTGCCAAGTCTAGCATGCCACTTAACAGATTTAGAATTGGAGTCAAAGTATGAAACATAGGCAGAGGATATATTATTATGGTTATCATTCAAATCTAAAACTCTGAAATCTTTTTTCAAAATTGCTTGGCCAACAAATTGCCATTCTAGAACAAATCTAAACCATCTGGACGAAAACCAAAAGTAAAACCTAATCTTACTAAAAAAACATAAGAAACTAAGGAGCATCGCACCCTAGGTGCATAGAGGGCGTCATAAAGAAGCAGCTTGTTTCCTCCACAGAGTTTAAGCTGGTATGTTCCTACTCTAAGGACATCTTCTTCGCTGCCGTTCCCCAGTACGACAGTCCGTGAACCCATCGGGTAACGATAGAACTCCACGAATCCAGCCCTATCCTGAACTATGAGCTTTGTTGCCCCCGTGTCTATAATCCATTGAGGAAGAGAGTTAGCAACGAATGCATGGGAACAAACATATAATTCAGGAGTTTTAATGGAAGAAGGTACCTTGGCTGGCTTAGGACAATCCCAAGCAAAGTGGCCCTTCTTTCCACAGTTATAGCACTTAACACTTGTCATATCCTTAGCTCCGTTGCCCTTGGCCTTATGCTTCTTGGCAGTACCACCATTGGGGCGAGAGTTCTAAGGAGGATGGGGGCCCTTCTTAGGTTTCTTACCATGGTAAGGTTTCCTGTCCTTGGGGCCCAATCCTTTGGCAACGAATGCCACACTAGGAGGCGCATATAATTTTAAGCACTCTTCCTCCATTTTGAGGCAGTTAGAGATTGCCTCGAAGGTCTTGATGTGCTCATTGTGTGTCATGAATACTTTAAAACTCTTCCAATGTTCATTGTCATTGGGAAGAGCTCTAATCATATTTAGGGCATGTTCTTCCTTAGAAACTTTTTGCCCTGCAGCCTTAAGGTCTCGAACCATAGCACTCATAGTTCGAAGGTGTTTGGAGATACTATGACTGGAGTCAATAGTATACTGTATCTATTTCAGTTGCAATATACACAACCTTGTAGTAGATGACTGCCTAAACCTAACCTTAAGCTGCCTCCACATGTCCTTAGCAGTGTGGAAGCATTCAAACTCATCAAGGAGATCGTCCTGCATGCAAGACAGCATAGTGTAGCGTGCAGAATGATCGCAATTGAATAATGCTTGGTACGCCTTTAGGTTTTCTTTGTACTACTCAGTTACTGTAATATCCCTACCTTGTTCATCCTTTTCAGCCGGAGCAGTCATAATGGAGGTCAAGAGGTCCAGCATGTCATCATTGTTTAAATAGAACTGGACCTTCAGATGCCAGACGTCATAGTTTGAACAATCCAATTTGTCATCAGATTGCATACAACCTATCATATTTCTAGCTGCCATATCTGGGAGTATATACTTATTTGTTAGACATATTGTTTTAATAATTAAATTATTAAGAAAACCCCATCATTCATAATATACGTTCGAAAATTTCACTAAACTCATAATCATCACGTATAGATGCGAACTTTGGGGCTTCTTTAATTTAATTATCAACTTAATTTCATAGAATTTCCTTAAAGGCTTTTGTTAAACTAATTAACATTTTAGTTTAGTGACTATCACAAAGATATGCACCTTTAATTATGCAAAACATATTTACATAAGCTTTATGAAACTAATTCAAAAAAAAAACCTTAGGATACAACACAAAGTTATATATTTCAACTTCAAAATTTCATACTATTAACAATAATAATATGAAAATAAAGGCCAAAAATATAATTCATAATATATACAGAACAAATTAATGGCCACTTTCAAAACAAATTTATATGACTATGGAAGCAAATATTCAATAATCCAAATTGAAACAGAAACAGCCCAAATGAAACAGCCCAAATCAAACATTTCGGGCCAAAACAAAACGGCCCATAATGACAAACAACTAGGAACCCCTTTTCTTTTAAATTAGCCCAAAACAAAATTTAAAAAAATTAGGCCCAAAATAGAAGCAGATAACAATTAAAGGGTGACCACCGGTCCATAAAAATACAACTGGGGCTCTTCCTTTTGTTTCTTTCTTTTTATTTAAAATCGGCGCCAATTAAGGCCCTCCATATAAGTGAGTCACTCAGCCCTCACTAACCCTAAAACACTCTACTCTTTCTCTCTCTTCTCAGTCTTTCTCTGCCTGATTCTCGAATTCTCTCCCTACTCTGGACCTGTCCCTCAACGCCATGCCCAGAGAATGGAGTACCAAGCTCCTTTCTTGGGTTTTGACGTCATGGTTACGGCAGCCACCACTGCCGTTCTCGGCTTCTTCAAAAAAAACACCCAAGTGATGAACCACCACCACACCGCCACACTGAAAAGCTCTTAGCCTTCGATCTATGCTAGCTTGATGAGAACCGAGGGCATCACCGTGTAGATCGACCGAAATCGAGTCTAGGGAATGGTGTTTTTCGACTTCGTTTCCTCAAGGTTGTGTAGATTGGCGATGATGAGGGGCTTTGGGAGGAAGATCGTGAAATGACCTTTGTTGACAGTGCGTGATGGTCACGCACCACCACTTTGCGGTATTTGTCTGATGAGTATGGTTCGGTTCCCCTTATTTCGTTTTAGGTAAGGTCGAGTTTCAAGCAGAGGGAGTTTAGGGTTAGGGTTTCGGATCTCGGTGATTAGGGTTCAGTCGAGTGGGGTTGGGTCTGTTTCAAAAAAAAAATGCCTTTCATCATAATAGCATAACGCATACACATCCACAATCATACTAACTAGGCATAAGACATGAAATCATAAGACATGTTCCTCGAAATCATGTTATGTCTAATGTTATGATTGTTATGATTTAGCATAAGACGTGTTCTTGAAATCTAAACAATCATATTTGTAGAATGATAGCATGTTTAAGCATGAATTTAAATCATGAGTTGTTAAACAATTATACTTGTAGACACAGATTTCACAGATTTCAATGAATCAGATTCATAGAAAAACTCAATTACTTTTAGTAATATGAGGAATCATGCTTTCTAATTGCATAAATAATGATGGTTAATAAACTAATCATGTTACTCGCACAATAATCTTGGTAGAATTAATACATAATCCCATAATTTGTATGAATTTACAAGCAATCTGAAAAAACATGATGTAGTTTGTATTCTGGGCATGTGATCTTCGGTTATTAGGACTAAAAATTCAATCTTTTAGTCAATTTGAGATATCAGAATCACAGAAGCATGTCGCGAGTTGCATAATTACAAAAATTAAACAACTAATTGTATAGCCACATTTAAAGAATCAAGCGTGCTTATCATTCAAATCATCCAATGCATTAGACCGGACTAAATCCAATCAGTTTGGCTCTGATACCACTGTTAGATAAAATAGGACTAACCTGGATGCGAAAATAATTGTCAGAAGTAGTTCATGTAGATCTAAATATGAAGTGGCTACTAGAGTCACTTTTAAGAATTCCCACGTCCTAAACCCGAGAGCCCAATGTCGATGCTACGACAGCCGTGAGAGGGGGCGAAGAGAGTGTGTGAGATTTGTGTTATGCGTGTGTTATGTCTGGCTGACCCCCAAAGCCCCCTTTTATAGGTTTTATGGGGCAGCTAGGGTTGTTGCCCTAGGCAATGCTAAGTAGCCATCGGGCCTAACTAAATAGGCCCGGTTGACAAATAGGATCCAACCTGCAACTTAACTTCCTAGCTAAGTTTACATCTAAAAAACTATGGTTTCTTCCTGGATTAACTAAGATGAGGAAGGTCTTCTCCCTAGTGACCATTGACTCTCATAATGTGGTACCCTGAGTGGTCATTCATAGTATTCATGGACGCTTGTAGTAGTATCTCTCTTGAATCAAAGTAATTTCATCAACAAACCCCCACAGTTTCAATGGGCTCCTCACTCTCTTCTTCCTGTTAACCTCCACTAAGAAGAGTTGTATGTTTTTACTCCTACGTTTATAACCATTTTTCAAAAGGCTAGTCACAATAATAGCATAAACTCTTTACCATTTTCTCTTCCTGTTCAGCTACAGGGATAAACCCAGTTGGTTTTTACCAATTTTAGTCAACTATGGGACTCTTAGAGTCGGACCCCAGGTTGATGATATGTTCATTGTAGGGGTTTAGTGTAGGCAATAAGGGCTTTGGGTAGTTGGGAGCAGTCGATCTACTGGATCTATTTAGGAGAATTTGAAGGACTTGAAAAGTCTTTTCTTTTAATCTAGCAAATTGCATGGCTACATTTAGGATTTGAGGATTGAAAACTCTTACAAATAATTTAATAGCTAGCTTTAATCACCAACAAAATTCCCTCAAAGTAGGAGTTAGGCATAGTAGTTCTTACCAGTAGGAATGCCTTGGGTTCTTCAAATGTGGCTAGGTATTCATCTAGAGTCCTAATCTATTGTATCCTACTAAAATTCGCTACTGCTTTATTGCCTAGATTGTCTTTGAGAGTGTTGAATCAATCTTATATAAGGTTTTGATGATTACAACCCAAATGTGCTAACTATGCTTGGCTTGAGTTGAGTGCTAGAATCATATGATAAGATAGATTGCAAACATCCTGGAGATCAGTTCGAAATATCATGCTTGAAGCTATGTGATAAAATTGTATGTTGAAAGCGACAGAAGTTGCAAATACCCTGAAGAGCAGGTCGAAGAAGCTGAAATCATCGAAGTGGATATATGTGCACATCATCAGCAGAGTACAAGAGTCTTTAGAGTCTTAGGACTAATTACTGGCTATATTTGTCTAGATTCTTGTTAATATGCCAAAGCAGAACTTGACTTAACACTCACCTTGAAGGAATTATTTACGCTGACTCAGAATACTGCTCAGAACAATTGAACAAACAGGTCTGCAGTGCTCTGAGGGTAGTGAGTGCAAAAATCGGTTTTCAAAGATTTTCAAGAGTTTTTCTACTGCTAAAATTCCTAATATATTTAGGAACGATTTTCTGATAATATTGTGTTTTAGAAAGAGTACTTTCCTAAATAATATTGGCTTCCTAAAAGATTTTTCAAAAGATTTTATCTTATTCTTAAAAGATATGGTTTCCTAAAAAGATAATTTCTTGAAGGATTTAATTCCTTTTAAGATACTGAGTATTTTCAGAGTTATTATGGAAATCAAATCCTTGTTTTTTCGTGGGTATATAAGCACTCGCTTCTCATCTCTTCAAGACATGATTTTTCAAGGAAAACATCGAGTTTTTGTAAGTTTATTCTCTGAGTGAAAAACCTTTAAGGAGTATGCTAAATTGAGTCATTCTTTCTGGTATAATAGGGTCTGTAAGTGTACCTTACATTCAGCTTGCTTAGAAGCATAAAAGTAAGGTATTCTTCCATTCTTTTCTGTCATCAGTTAAGTCTAGAGTGTGTCCAAGTCCTGGGAGACTTTGGATGTGTTGTGTGACTCATTCTCAGGTAGAGAATAGTTACGTGTGTGTAACTAGAGTCTCAGGGGAGACTAAGTTATGTGTGTGACGTTGTCACGTGTGTTACATAGTGTAACGAACTTAGCCCGTGTTAGTGAAAGTGTTTGTTGAAATCCTACTAAAGTAGGTCGTGGTTTTTACACCTCTATTGGGCCAGAGGTGATTTTTCATGTAAAATCTTGTGTCTCCTTTATTTCCGCATTCAAAGTTTTGTTTGTGCCATACTGCAAACACCTCTCCCAACAGGTCTAACGAGTGTTCTGAAACAAAATGAAAAAATTGAAAGACACAATTCACCCCACTCTTGTGTCCTTGTGTGCCTTAAAACTTAACAATTGGTATCAGAGCTGGTTCTCATAAATTAGGCTAACACTTAGAGAGATCCTGTAAGAATGAGTGCACCACAAGGAATCTTGGAAGGTCAATCTGTTACCAGGCCTCCATACTTCAATGGACAATACTACAGTTGGTGGAAAAATCGAATCAAGAACTATATCCAAGCTAAGGATTATGAGTTGTGGATGCTCATTGTGAATGGTCCTTACATTTCAGTGAAAGTCACAACTGATGGGAAGACTGCTCCTAAGGAGCCAAAGGAATTCGACTCAGATGATTTTAGAAAGATGGAGAAAAACACCAAAGCTAAGAAGTTGTTATATTTTGGACTCGGACCTGACGAGTACACTCACATCTCAGAGTGTGAATCCGCAAAAGAAATATAGAATGCCCTTCAAGTAGCTCACGAAGGAACCAATCAAGTTAAGCAATCCAGGATCGAGCTACTGGTGAGGAAATATGAGCTATTTGAGATGAGTGATAAAGAAACAATCATGGACATGTATCCTCGATTCACCCATATTACTAATGAGTTAAAATCATTGGAAAAATCTTTTACCACTGAAGAGTTAGTTAGGAAGATCCTACGAATTCTACCCCATTCATGGGAATCAAAGGTTACTGCAATCCAAGAAGCAAAAAAGGTGAATGAGATTTCCTTGGATAAGCTTATTGGGAACTTACAAACATATGAACTAAGGAGAAACTCTCAGATGAAGGAGGAAGTGAAGAAAGATCGTGGGCTTGCACTAAAGGTAAGGGAAAGTGATAGCTCAGATTTTGATGAAGAAGGAATGGCCATGATTACACGAAAGTTCAAGAAATTTTTCAAAAAGACTGAAAGCGTATACAAAAAGGGCAACACCAGTAAGGCTAAAAATAGTGACCGATATCAGTTCTCAGGATGTTTCAAGTGCAGAAGGCAAGATCATGTAATGAAGAATTGCCCCTTGTTAAAGGAAGAACAGGGGTTAGAACAGGTCAGAACCAAAGGCAAAAAAACTCAATTGACTAATGCTGAAAAACAGTTCACCAAAGCAATGATGGCAGCTTGGGGAGACACCTCAGAAGAAGAAGAAGACTCTCAGGATGAAGAAGAAGCAATGGCTCTTATGGCCCGAAGTCAATCTGACTCAGACTCTGACGGTGAAAGTCTCAAAAAGGAGGTACGTAATCCTAGCAAGAAAAAATCTTGAAAAATTAATTTTTTCATTGATGGAGGAATGTGAAGCTCTAACTTCTGAAAATTGCATGCTTAAACGTACCGGCTCAGATTTAGAAAAGGATGTTAAGAGACTAGAAAGAAAAAGGCAAGAACTTGAACATATGAATGAGGCTCTCATGTATGAGAAGCTTGAAATTAATGAAAAGGCTCTTGCTTTAAGTAAAGAATTATACATCCTAAAGGACCTGAGTGATAAGAAAGAGGAAGAACTCAATACTAAAATCAGAGAGCTGGAAAGTGAGTCTTCAAAGCTCAGGCATAATCTAGAATCTCAGATGAATGACAACAAACAGCTTTGAGAACAGGTCCAGAGAGCTGAAACTGACTTCACTGAAAATAGGCGCTGGAACAGCTCCTCAGAAGCTCTAAACGGGCTTAATACTCATCATAACTGAAACAGAAAAGGTTTAGGTTTTGTGAATAAACGTGTTACTAAGCCAGTAGACAAGAAGTATGTTGGTTTGCCAGAAAATATAATTTGTTATCGTTATGGAAAAACTTATCATTATCGATATGTTTGCTCCTTAAGAAAAAGGGCCACGGAAAGAAACTCATTGTATGTTAAACAAATATGATTAGAAAAGATGAGTTAAATTCCATGACAAAGAAAAGAATAGGACCCAAGTGGATCTGGATTCCCAAGACTAACAACTAGCTGTTTTGCAGTCTAAAGTGAGAGGAGGCAACCAATTGTGGTATTTGGATAGTGGTTGCTCGAGGCATATAACTTGAGATAAATCAAGGTTCCTCTCACTTACAGCCTTTGATGGGGGGAGAGTGCATTGGGAAACGGCAAATCTGGGACAATTGTTGGTGTAGGTAAGATAGGTAAATCACTCTCTCACTCAATTGATAATGTGTACTTAGTTGATGGATTACAACATAATTTACTAAGTGTGTCCCAATTGTGTGATAAAGGTAATCATGTTGGGTTTACTTGAAATCAATGTTTGATTATCAATATCAAATCTGGAGAGGTTGTGCTGAGGGGGAAGCGACACAACAATGTTTATAAAACATGTGTTCTTGAACTTCCCCAAAATCATTTGACTTGCTTGAGTGTTCTTGATGATGATATTATCCTTTGGCACAAGAGGCTAGGTCATGCTAGTCTTTCTTTGCTAAACAACCTTGTGTCTAAAGGTCTAGTTGTTGGCTTACCTTCCATCAAATACAATGATTACAAGGTATGTGATGCTTGTGCTAAAGGAAAGCAAACTAGAATTGCATTCAAGTCAAAGAAGTACATTAGTACTTCTCGACCCCTTAAGCTATTACATGTTGATTTGTGTGGTCCCATGAGGATCACAAGTAGGGGGCGGCAAGAGGTATGTGTTTGCTATAATAGATGATTACTCTCGTTTCACTTGGACTTTATTCCTAGCATCTAAAGATGAATCTTTTGAAGCATTCGTTATATTTCTTAAGAAAACTGAAAAGAGAATAGGACACTCATTGATAAGTCTTATATCTGATCATGGAAAGGAATTTAAAAATTCAAGCTTTATTGAGTATTGTAATAAACATGGCATTGATCATAATTTTTCAACCCCAAGAACACCCCAACAGAACGGGGTGGTAGAGCGGAAAAATCGAACTCTAGAAGACATGACTAGAACCATGCTTGTTGCTAGTGGTCTTCCTAGAAACATTTAGGCAGAAGCATTAAACACAGCTTGTTACATTATTAATAGATGCATGATCAAACCCATTTTCAATAAGACTCCTTATGAACTTTTCAAGGGGCGAAAACCCAATGTTATGCACCTAAGAGTCTTTAGTTGTAATTGTTATGTGCACAATAACAGAAAGGAGCCCTTGGGAAAGTTTGACCCTAGAAGTGATGAGGCAATTTTTTTAGGATACTCTTCACATAGTAAAGCTTATAAAGTGTTCAACAAAAGGACTATATGTGTTGAGGAGAGTGTGCATGTATTATTTGATGAAACTAACTCCTTGATTGAGAATGATGTACAGGATGAAGATTTTGATCTTGGACTTGCAAGAAAAGACAATGGTAAGATGCTTGAAAATGAACCACTTACTGAAGTTAATGGTAAGGAAAATGGGCAGGAAGTAGACCAATCAGGGGGAAGCCTGGCTAACCCTGATATAGATCGAAACCAACCCACTCAATCCCAAACTTCTCTGACTAATCTGGGAACAGGCTTCCGACCTGATCCCACACCTATTCCAGCAAACAACTAGGAGAGAGTGAAAAGCGGATTTATGGATCCTTTCACTTCACGACCCTGGAAACACCAAAGCTCGCACCCCCTTGACCAAATTATTTCTGATATTAATACAGGGGTGCAGACCAGATCTAAGCTCAAAAATTTTTATGCCTTCTATGCCTTTTTATCTCACATCGAGCCTAAGAATGTTCATGAAGCTCTTGCAAATTCTGACTGGGTTATAGCCATGCAAGAAGAGCTTCATCAATTTGAAAGGAACAAAGTCTGGCACCTTGAACCACAGCCTATGGATAGAACAATTATTGGAACCAAGTGGATGTTCAAAAACAAGTTGGGTGAGTTGGGAACAGTCACTAGAAACGAGGCCAGGCTGGTGGTCCAAGGTTACAATCAAGAAGAAGGGATTGACTGTGAAGAAACATTTGCACCTGTAGCAAGGTTAGAGGCTATTCAAATCTTGGTAGCCTTTGCAGCCCACATGGAGATCAAGTTATACCAAGTGGATGTCAAGAGTGCCTTTCTCAATGGATATCTTAAAGAAAAGGTATATGTAAAACAACCCCCTGGTTTTGAAAGTCATGATTTTCCTAACCATGTTTTCAAACTTGACAAAGCACTTTATGGTCTAAAACAAGCTCCTAGAGCTTGGTATGAACGATTGTCAAGTTTCTTAATTGAGAATGATTTTCAAAGAGGCAAGGTAGATAATACCTTGTTTCTCAAATCTAAGAGGGAATATTTGTTGATTGTCCAAGTATATGTCGATGACATTATATTTGGTGTAACCAACAATGATTTATGTGATGAATTTTCAAAATTGATGAGGAGTGAGTTTGAGATGAGCATGATAGGCGAGCTTAATTTTTTCCTAGGCTTGCAAATTAAACAAACCTCAAACGGAACTATGATCCATCAACAAAAATATATCAAGGAACTACTTAAGCGGTTTGGGATGGAATCGGCTAAGCCCATGGACACTCCTATCTCTCCTTCCACCAGATTGGTGATAGATGATGGAAGTCCTTCAGTTAATGGAAAATCATATAGGGGCATGATAGGGTCACTTCTATACCTAACTGCTAGTAGACCAGACATTATTTTCAGTGTTGGTTTGTGTGCCCGCTTTCAGTCAAATCCAAAAAGAACACACTTGAAAGCTGTAAAAAAAATTTTTAGATATTTGAAAAACACCTCTGATCTGGCACTATGGTATCCACATGGATGCAACTTTGACCTCATTGGGTATGCTGATGTTGACTATGCTGGATTTCTAGTTGACTGAAAAACCACCTCAGGTATGGCTACTTTTCTTAGGCCCTATTTGGTCTCTTGGTCTACAAAATAACAGCACTCAGTTACCATGTCCACAGCAGAAGCCGAGTATGTAGCGGCTGCTTCTTGTTGTGCTCAATTGTTGTGGATACGGTAATAACTCAAGGATTTTGGTGTTGACACGGGATGCATTCCCATATTTTGTGATAATACAAGTGAAATTAACATTGCCAAATATCCGTGTTAACATAAAAGGACTAAGCATATTGATGTTCGCCATCACTTCTTAAAAGACAATGTTGAAAAGGGCTTGATTTCAATGAATTTTTGTGCTACTAATAAACAAATTGCTGATATTTTTACCAAGGCACTAAGTAGAGATCAATTAGAAAGAAATAGGTTTGAATTGGATTTGATTAAAAGGACTTGAACGAACTTCATCAACCCCCAATGATTGACTAGTAAGGTCTTAGGACAAATAAATTAATTCAAAGCATGCATTCAACTTGTTGTGCAGTTAATTGCATATGTGTGGAATCTGATATGGCTGACAGTCGTTGAGGTCTAATGATACTGCCCTTATTGTTTTTTGATACCGAATATATAACAGTCAAGAACAGGCGCTAAGAACAGGTCGGACCACTGGTTGTATCATATGTTATGAAGATACCATATCCTTACGTGTATTGGGAATGGGATTTTTCTTTTATTACACCTCCTCAAAAAAACAAAAAACTGCGGCTTTTCCCAAGGTGTAATGATTTCTTGGCATGCAAATTCCTTCTCTCTCTCTAAAACCGACGGCCAAAAAAAAAGGGGAGGATTTTTTGATTTTTGAGATTTGTGGTCAACTCTTTTCAACCCACTTTCCAATTCCCCAACCACCTTCCCTCCTCTCCTCAAGCACCCCGTTCTCCCTCCTCTTCCTAAAACCCTCAAAACCTAACTCCTTCCTTCCTCAAGCTCTCCACTGGCACGAATTCCGGGCAATGGCGAGTCCTCTCGTCGCAAATCACGGCACCCCCGCTCACTTCGAGTCGTGCAATCAAGACAATGAGAAGGGATGCCGCTCGATCTAATTACGGAGTCATCATTATCGTCGGCGGCAGCTACTCTGGCACTCACGTATGGTCTTTCTCCCTTCATCTTTCAATTTCTAAAAATTGTTGATTTGCGGCCCATGGGAATTGAACTTGATGCCATACCCCCTGTTAAGTCGGTTTTGGGATGGGATTTGATGTTATATGCACCACATATGACTGAGCCGAAATTCCCTGAAAAAGGTGGAGAAATTATGATTGTGACGTATTGGGTTGAAGAGTCAAATTTGAATGATGATCGTGTGTGTAATCTTGAAGAGGATGAGCCTCTTATTCGGTTCAAGCGAACTGTGAAACCAACCCCAAAAACAACTCCTCAAACAGCGCCCAAACCATCCGTTTGCCGAGTCAAAACCACCACCCAACCCAATGTGCCTCTCACCCTTACCCTGCATTGGCCTCGTCCTCGGAGTGTGGGTCCTGCCATCCCACTGGACCTACCTGAGGACAAGGTTGCTAGACCTTCAAAGAAGCCTAAATCCACTTCCAAAACACTGTCCAAATCACCTGTGCAAATAGCCTCCCAAACGCCTTCCTCGTCTGTGCCTTCGAAGAAACGTGCCCCGAAACGGGGTTCTCCAGAACAGGGGTCTGACCTAGATGAGAGAAGTGAGGAACCCTCAAAAAAGAAATCAAGAAACTCAATGACCTAGGGGGATAGGTATAGCCATTTCCTGCAGGAAGCCGTTGTGTGAGGGAAGATAGTGAAGGTTTTATACTTTCAAGAACAGAGCTTAGAGGTGTTCTTAGACAAATTACGACCACAAGATTAGCCGAATACATTTACTAATACTAAGAGGGACTGCTCAGTGCCTAAATTAGCGAAATTTTATGCCAATTGTGAGGTCACTAATGGGATAGTGACTAGTTCTATTCACAGTCGGGAACTTTGTTTTGATGCTGATAATCTGGGAGCTTGGCTTGGGGTACCCTTTAAAGGGTTTGATGTGTATGTAAGGGAGGATAAAACTGTGCTGAGTAATGACCACTTGTTGGATCTCACCAGAAAACTAGCCCAATAACCTGACCTAAGTGCACCCCGGTCTGTAAGAAAAGGGGAAATGCAGCCTTTACATTGGTTGTTATTCTGGTTTGTCATTAAGAATGTGATTCCTCGGGGGTAGGGATGCAATCTTGCGGACTCTATAGACATGTACCTTACTGACCTCCTCGATCGGGGAGAGCCAATTAATTTGCCTGCTGTCACAATTAGTCACATTGGACGCATTGCCAACACTTCCAGAAGCCATGATCTGGGCTGTGGCTTTCTTTTGACTTCGGTGTTTGAGACCCGGGGGATCCCTTCGCAAAAGAGAATGGGCTTTCAGTTCACCGATGAAATAGGGAGCAATATTTTACTTGGGTGTAGGTTCCAGATTACGAAGGGTGATGGAACCGTGTTAGAACAAGGACCCAAAACACCCTTTGGTCCTGGTCCCCATCCTGTTTCTAGTGCGGCAGCGTCTTCCACTCCATCTGAAGGAGGAGATTGCTGAAGTAAAGCAAGCACTGACTGAAGAAAAGGCCCTAAATGCACAGCGCCATAAGAATATTCTTCGTGCCTTCTCTGCCCTCATGGCCAAACTTGCTCCATCCTCCTCTTCTCCCTGATTCATCTTTGTTCTTTGCCCTGTTCCCATCAACACTGTTCGCTTTTCTATTTGGTTAATCTTGATTTTGCATGTGATTGACAATGGTTACATCTGTTTTTAGTTTGGTTTGGTTATGTCCTGTGATTGTTTTCCTTTGCTGTGTATGTTTGTGCATAACTGGGATGACCAATATCATTATGTATCATATACTTGACTGTATCACTATTATTTTCCCTCATTACCCGTGGTGCGTGCATCCCCTCTGCATTCATGCATGTGGCTTGCTGCATCTTTTCGATGATGTCAAAAGGGAGAAGATGAGTATGATCATGTTCTGATTAAAACTGCTTATTTTAAGTTGACTTCCTATTCTTATGTATCTCTCCTTTGCGATCTAGATACTTTGAACTAAATTTGGCACTAATGTTTTTGCCCTCTGCTGTGTCTCACCTTTGATGGTCATTTGGTTTGTCATCATCAAAAGGGGGGAATTTGTTGAATCAATCTTATATAAGGTTTTAATGATTACAACCCAAATGTGCTAATTATGCTTGGCTTGAGTTGAGTGCTAGAATCATGTGATAAGACAGATTTTAAACATCCTGGGGATCAGTTCGAAATATCATGCTTGAAGCTATGTGATAAAATTGTGTGTTGAAAGCGACAGAAGTTGTAAATACCCTGAAGAACAGGTCGAAGAAGCTGAAATCATCAAAGTAGATATATGTGCACATCATCAGCAGAGTACAAAAGTCTTTAGAGTCTTAGGGCTAATTACTGGTTATATTTGTCTAGATTCTTGTTAATATGCCAAAGAAGAACTTGATTTAACACTCACCTTGAAGGAATTATTTAAGCTAACTCAGAAAACTGCTCAGAACAATTGAACAAACAGGTCTGCAGTGCTCTGAGGGCAGTGAGTGCAAAAATCGGTTTTCAAAGATTTTCAAGAGTTTTCCTACTGCCAAAATTCCTAATATATTTAGGATCGATTTTCTGATAACATTGTGTTTTAGAAAGAGTACTTTCTTAAATAATATTGGTTTCCTAACAGATTTTTCAAAAGATTTTATCTTATCCTTAAAAGATATGATTTCCTAAAAAGATAATTTCTTGAAGGATTTAATTCCTTTTAAGATACTGAGTATTTTTAGAGTTATTATGGAAATCAAATTCTTGCTGTTTCGTGGGTATATAAGCACTCGCTTCTCATCTCTTCAAGACACGGTTTTTCAAGGCAAACATCGAGTTTTTGTAAGCTTATTCTCTGAGTGAAAAACGTTTAAGGAGTGTGCTAAATTAAGTCATTCTTTCTAGCATAATAGGGTTTGTAAGTGTACCTTACATTTAGCTTGGTTATAAGCATAAAAGTAAGGTGTTCTTCTATTCTTTTCTGTCATCAGTTAAGTCTAGAGTGTGTTCAAGTCCTGGGAGACTTTGGACGTGTTGTGTGACTCATTCTCAGGTGGAGAATAGTTACGTAGGTGTAACTAGAGTCTCGGGGGAGACTTAGTTATGTGTGTGACGTTATCACATATGTTACATAGTGTAACGAACTTAGCCCGTGTTAGTGAAAGTGTTTGTTGAAATCCTACTGAGGTAGGTCGTGATTTTTATACCTCCATTGGGCCAGAGGTGGTTTTCTACGTAAAATCTTATGTCTCCTTTATTTTCGCATTCAAAATTTTATTTCCGCCTTACTGCAAACACATCTCCCAACCGGTCTAACAAGTGTTCTGAAACAAAACGAAAAAATTGAAAGACACAATTCACCCCCCTTGTGTCCTTGTGTGCCTTAAAACTTAACAGAGAGGAAAAAATGCACGATGAACTCCTCCATAAGAGATTCTTGCACTCCAAATGTAGCTTTCAAACCATACATTAGCTAGCCCTTTCAAGTGTGAACACGGCAGATCCACCTTCTGATCTGTATTGATTCAACGTAAGGAGAAATATCAAGTACATTTTTTGGTCCAACCTTTTAGATTGATTCCATCGAAGCAAGGGAACTCGACCTTAGGATTCATTTACATATTGTTTCATGGAACTATTTCTCCTCCATTCACAGCTCCACTACTAGGTATAACTACTTCCTTCACGGTTGTTGTTTGTTGATTCTACTCAACAATTTGTTGCTATATCCGCTTTCATTGCTCTTCTACTAGAGTTTTAACTAATTTCTCCATGATTGTAGTTTGTCGAATATACACAACATTGACAAAGTTGATTCGTTGGTCTCTAAATTGAAATTGATGCTCTGATACCAATAATACAGCAACAAAGAAGCTACTCAGATGAAATAGAGAATGAGAGGTTCAATAATGTTTTCCAATTACAATAACTGAAAATAGTAATAGAGATAGAGAGCGTGAGAGAAATTTAGTGATAATGGTCATTCATATATGTCATATTTTCCAACTCAATATTTTATACACTTTACAACATCCTCCTCTGTTCCTGCCAAAAATAACAACTGCGAGCTCACATGTCTTTCAATTACAATATGGAATTATCTCAGTAACTATAGCTTTTGTTTTAAAAGGAAAAGTAAAAATATTTAGAAATGATATAAATGGCAAGAAATAGGATTCCCTTGTATCAGGCCCAACACCATCCTGTTCTACCTCCTAAATAATTGGCAAGTAAAGATTCCCCCTAGGATCAAACCCGAGTGCAAGGAATTGTTGGGACCAGATGATACCAATTACCTCATCGATTGAGGGATAAGGATATGTGAAAAACTAGATTTGTGCAAAAGATAGAGGATAATCAATTTTTTATGCAGGTAAATGTACACACGCACCACAGTTTACGTAGTATAAACATTGGTCTCTCTTGTGAAAACCAACCACCATATTATTACGCTATCCCCAAGGGTAAGTTACTGATAGTAAAGCCTACAACCAAAGTTACGTAAGCCCTGTTCTTTTTGTTGGTAAATCTCAATTAACCAACCTCAATAAATTTCAATCCACTTCAACCCACTTCACTAACTTCAATCAAAAAAAATATCCGTTTCAACAAACTTCAATTCACTTCAACCAACTTCCACCAACTTCAACCCATTTTCCTCAACTTCAATCCACTTCCTACTATTTTAACCAACTTCTACTCATCATATATTTTTAAAAAAATTTCAACCTATTTCAACCAACTTCAACCCACTTCAGCCAACTTTAATCTACTTCAACTTATCTCAACCAACTTTACCCATTTACCAATCTATATTTCCAACGAAAAGAACAGGCATGTAGTGAGATCAATGTAAACAAATTTGATATAGTTGAACACCACACATAAAAATATTTCTGAAAAGGAAAAGAATAATATTTGGTATGAAAGATTGAAAGCTATGATTTCTACTCTCTGTTTTATATACCTTGTAAGTTTTTATTTTTTTAAAAAGGATCAAATTTACCTTGTAATTTGATAATATGGATTACTAGGCAATCGGTACTAGGGCTGGCAAAAATCCGTCCGATTTCATTATCTAAATTTGTCTGATCCGAAAAAAGTCAAATATGATCACAAATTTTTGCCCGAATTTTAAATTCGGACAATCGGTCATACCCGAATTTAAATTCGGGTTGGGTTCGGGTTTGTGCACTCGGGTTCGAATTGTCCGGATTTTTTTAACTATTTCGGGTTCGAACATATTCGAACTATCGGACAATCGAGTTCAGACATCGGACAATATATTTTGTGTAATTTTGATCCAAATTCTCTAGAAAATTTTGTAAAACAATTTCAAACAACCAAGTTTGGATACTGAAAAATCGAATTTGGGTTCAGTCATAAACAAGTTCCGTTAGAATGTCTAAAAATTATATCGCAAATTCGAACATTTTGGTTCGGCCAACGGACACTCGAGTCCAATTTTGAGTTCAGATAGAGTGTCTGATTTATAATTCGAGCAGAATCCGACATAAAGTTCTTGTCCAAATGTCTATTTTGTTTGATCCTGAATCGATCTAGATCCGAATTTTTGTTATCCCTTATTGGCACACACGTTGAATTTGGTCTTCCATTATCAATTGATGCACATCCTCCGTTGCGTATCGGTGGCCTGCCCAAGTCAAGAGAAGTCTTACAGTCACAATCAAGAGCCCGGTCAACCCTCAACATTTCGCCCAACCAAATGGTCCAATTCAAATTGAACCCCATCTTCTGAAATCCCCAAATTCATCAAACTCGCATGAACGGCATGCAAATTTTGAAATTAGGGTTCCTTCGCTCTCTTTGATCATGACGTTCGCCAGTTCCTTCAATTCGCAACACGCCAAGGCTTCAAGATTGTCGTCATCGAACGAGTTCATTTTTCCCGTCGATCTGATGATAGAAATCCTCAAACGGGTTCCACTGAAATCGCTGATTCGCTTGACTTGTGTCTGTAAGTCTTGGCGCTCTCTCCTAATTTCGCCCACTTTTGTTTCTGCTCATGTTTCTCACAATTTCGCAAAAATAAACGGTGGAAAATCCCCCAATCTTCATCTTTTCAGACAACCCATTGATGTTCATAGCAAGGATCGCCGCTCCGAATTCTATATCTACAACAACGAAACCCTATCAAAACCCAGCAAAATCAAGTGCCCAGTTGGTAGAAAGCACTTTATAGTTAGTTCCCGTGATGGATTACTCTGCTTTTTTGATTTTTACTCCTAGAACCCTGAAACAGCACCATTGATACTATGGAACCCTTCAATCAAGAAAATGGAAGTTGTTCGTGTTCCTGCTAGTCGTGATGTTGAGCTCACCCCAGGGGGTTTTCCCAAATTGATTTTTGGTTTTGGGTTGGATCCCATTTCCAATGATTACAAGGTGGTTCGTATTGCGTACTTCAATGGTTGTTGCGGGAATACCCGTTTTCGGGCTGATGTGTATGGGCTTGGTGTTGGGAAGTGGAGGGTCCTGGATATGACTTCTGTGTGTCAGAATTTGTCAACTATTAGGTGGCGGGGAGTGTGTTTGAATGGGATCATACATTGGGTTTGTAATGTGAATGTGGGTTTTGATGATAATGACTTGGTTCTTAGGTCCATTTTGACATTTGAATTGGGGAGTGGAAACTTTGGGGAAATTGAGCTTCCTAAGGAAATGTCGACTGTAAAGAACCAAATGGTTAGAGTCATAACGGTTCCCAGGAGTTGTAATGAAGTGCTAGGAGTCATACACAAGTTTGGCGATTCTTTGAGCTTGTGGGTCATAGAGAAGTATGGTATCAAGGAGTCATGGGCGAAGTTGTTCTGTGTTAACATCGTAAACATAGTTGGGAATGACATAAATGTGGGGTTGATCAGTGAGGAAGTTGTGGTAGTGCAAATATTGTTGGGTTACTGGTTCTCCCATGATGTCAGTACTGATGAAAGGAAGTTCTTCAGGCTAATGTCGACGAGTATTGATTACGTCGATACTTACGTTGAAAGCCTAATTTTATTGGGGCAAGGTAGTGTTTTGGCCCCGCAAGAAGCTGACCTGATGGCACGGGGTAGTCATAAAGGTTAGAAGTTCAGGCAGTAGAAACAGAAAAGTGAGAGCAAACTAGGAGTAGGTCCTGTCTTAGCACCTACTTTTGCAAAACTTTTGGCTGCAGATATGACTTTTGTGTGTTGAGGTTCATTGACAGATGTCTTAGAGTACACATGTATATGTCAATAGAGTAGTGAGAAATACTTCTCTGCTTTGGCTGTGTGATTTGCCAGTGTTTGCATTGTACTATGACGTATGTATATATTGATGCAAGTATTTTGTTTGTATTTCTTGATGCATAGTAGAATTTTTTTTTTTTTAAAATACCTATCTGCCTGCAAAATAAGGTTGGATGCTTCCGTATTTCTTGGACCTTTCGTGGGGTGTGTTCACACTGCTAAACAGTGGTTTGTTGTTCATCTGGATGCAAGGTAAACATCTATTGTTTAGCTGTAGCATAACCCCCCTGTTTTCATGAATGCTGAGGCCTTTCAGTTGTAGATGAAAATTAAGCTTTGTGCTCAAAAAGTATCAAATACTTGGTTCTTGTCTATGCTAGTCACTTAGATAAGAAGGTAGATTTTCCATGTTTGGCATGCCATGCTGTTGCCTTAGCTTGGGGACAGACACGAGTAAATCTCTGCATCTATTTATATACCGGCACTGGGTTTTCTTGCCTTAGTTTTTATGTAGTCTTTGCTACATAGCCTGCATATTTGATGGTATAATGACTGCCGTGCCTCTAATGTATCTTGGGGGCAGAACCAATCAGCTCTGAGTCTTCTACATATTATTATTTCAGCCCTCTGTTCGGTTTCATTCAGGCTTTATCATGCTTATGGATAGATCATCTAGGTTGGGGTCCATAAGTGGAGAAAAATTGCCCTACGAAGAATTGCAGTTGCAACCCTGTTGATTGGCTTCCGTAACCAAGCCCGCTGGCTATGATTTGCTAGCTCATCCTTTGAATGGCATGAACGTTGCGTAGAACTGAGACTTTGAAAGCACCTAACAGAATGGGGTTTTTCTTCCTGGGTCAGGCCCAATCTTTCCTGGGTCTAGGTGTAAGGAACCCATTTACAAGGAAATGAGATGGATACGAAATCCTTATAAGAAATGAGTTTGAACGTATAACTGCACATATTGAAGGCACCTCATCCAAATGGGGGCTTGGCATGCTTCTCAATAAGATTTTGGATGTTTGATCAGGGCATGCCTCATTTGAATAAGCGTATTAGATGTGGGAAAACTTACCCTCTAGATTGCTATGCATTTTGGAGGCACAAAAATTAACAACCCCCCCCCCCCCAAAAAAAATAAAATAAAAGGGTAACCAAGGAAATGAGGACTCCCCACCACTCGAGTTATAGTCCTAGATGACTCGTAATTTCCCTTGTGGGAGCTATGGTCTATGGAGGTTGACAACGAGCGCTTATAGCTAGGTCACCCCCCTCTCACATAATGACTCCGACCTGAAAAATACAGCAATGTACCTTAGCTGAAAGGTCCACTTATCCAAGAACGACTTTATGGTGCTTCTCAAGAAAAGGGTTTTAGGGTGCTTCTCAGGATTAGATGTGATAAAAGTGATCCGAGATTCGAAATTAAATTAAATAATTCGGGTACATATCCAAAATGTTAATGAAAATAGGCTTACTTGAAAGTGGAACCGAATTTCAAAATGGCCCGAGCTGAATAGAGTTTGACCAAAAATTTCTTACATTTTTTTTCACGATAATCTTATTAGACCGAACATCCATCAATTCAAACTGAAAATCATTCAATCTGATCAAAAAGAACTAATTTTCCGTTTCATCGAAGTATGATTAGATCATAGCTTAACTCGACCCACCTGAATTAAATAAAACGTAAACTCAAAAGTGCCGGTTAACTTGCAAATCATGGCATTCCGAAATGGCTGGACTTCGTATGCAACAATTAGAATGGAGTGGTATCTTGTAAAAGTCGGAAGCTCAAAGTCTTACCAATGTTTCATTTGACAAAATTGCTAGCACTGTCCCCATCGCACAAGAAATTTCTTTTTTGGGGACCAGCGCAGCCAAGAATTGAACCCGAAGTGTTGAACTATACTACACAGTACCACTTATGTTTATCTAATTTGCACTGTAATCTTTTCAATACTTTTTCTTCCTTATGCTTTCAGTACCCTACATAGCAATTATGTACCACTGAACTGGCGAGTGGCACCAAATTTCATCTTCAAATCCCAAGTTGGATTTTCAAATTCACAAGTTATCAAATTCAGTTCCCATTTGGCCATTTGTAAAATAGTATAAGTATAATTATTAGCCAAAAATTTGACTAGAATCTCTAAATCAAGTAAATTAATTTGCAAAGAACATGATTATCAACTAGAATTAGGCCTGGGTCAATTCGAAATAAAAAAAGAAAAGCGAAATTAGGTTGGGTGAATTTGAAATTTAAAAAAAGGGAAAGGGGATAATGTAAGTGAAAAGGAGCGCATTACAGATCTAAGAGTCAACCAGTAACCAACACAACAAAAGAGAGGCGCCTTATTAGCTTGCAAAACAACAACTAGTGATATGCATGCTCAGCTTTGGATCGTTAAAAACCTGGGACGTTAATTGACATCCCTTGAACTAACATGGCTCTGCCACTGAGGAGGTGGGAGTGTTGATTTGTTGGTAGAAAATGAGAAATGAACTGTTTGAGTTAAGGTATTGTGTTGTCTTCTGTTGCTGTTGCTAACAAAAAAACTCAAACTACATCCTTTTTTCCCTGTAAAGTTAGTACCCCAAAAATATTATGTAGCCCCTCTCCTAATGGTTTTATTTTATTTATATAAAGACTTGCGACAAGGGGCCCCCACTGGAGGAAAATGAATGTGAAGTAACTTCAAAATTTTACGGCCACTACGCATTTCGTTCGCGAACATTTGTTTAAAAATAACTTGTGGAGTGTAAGCCATCCAAATAATGGTCCACTTGTGCATCTCTTCTTAGAGTGTGTTCGTTTTTAGCGTTTTAAAGGAGCGGTCAGCGAATTGAAACAGATTGAAGCATATTAGAGTAGATTTAACTAATGGTTCACAAATAGGAGCGTGTTTGAGCAAAATAAAGCAGGTTAGAGTAGGTTGAAGCAGGTTGGAGCATTGTAGAGCTGTTTGTAGCGATTCTTCGAATGTTATGATTATCAATGATTATTATGTGGAATACTTTACATTTTTGTATCATTAGTTCATAGTAGATTACAAAGATAATGCATTAGGGGAGCTGAATATTATTATCATTATAATACCATAGTAACGTTAGTTTATGATAACCATATACCTTTCTTTATAACAAAAAAATAACCTATATTAAAAGTGTAAAAGCTGTTTCTTGATGTTGAAATCATATAAGTTGTTGCTCCACCCTCCCGACATAGGTTCAAATTTGGGTGGGACCTTCCTTTGCCAATTACTTGAGAGAGAGAGGGGTGTGGGTTGGGCCTTTGGGCCGGCAGTTTTGTCCTTCTTCCCTTGGATTGGTTGGCTTGTTGGGTCTTCCCTGAGATAGGAAGCCCAATAAGTGGCCCATATTTACCATTGTTTAAAAACAAAAAAAAAATATCAATTGTTGCATCTCTACATTCATTCATTGCTTGCTTATTTTACACATTGTATGATCCAATGTTGGGAATTTTTGTAATATTTCCTAGCCTTGGTAAAATTGGATTAAGGCATTCAAATAAAGTTGTATAGCCCAGTACAAGCGTGAGTGTTGAGGATGTATTATGGTGTACTTTATATATATATATATATATATATATATAAAATAGTAAAGTTAAATTACGAAATATTATTAGTATATTATATTTTAAAATTAGAGCATTAAAAGTTATTACTTTATTACAAAGCAATGTCATAGTTCGGTAAAGTTTGAGCATGGTTCAATCAAATCTAGCTTCATCAAAGCTCCGCTCGTATTTGCGCTCGATGTTGCTTATCAAGCGAAGCCAAGCGGGACCTACACTAGCTCGAATAGGCCCCTACCTTCTATTATTTGTTCGAACTTGTTGGAGCAAGTTAGAGCTAGTTGAAGTATGTTGGAGCAGATTTGACTAGTAGCTAGCAAGTTTGAGCAGGTACTGGTGCAAAATGCTAAAAATGAACAGACCCTTAGCCCCCTCCTCAATGTTTTTATTGGTAATTTGACTTAATTGAGCAAATTAAGATCATTAATCTTGATTACCATTAAAATCTTCATTTTTTGGGATTTGAGGGGGGGTGTTACCAATTTTGCTCGCTCTGTCAAAAGCATTATACTATCAATCTATGAAAACATAATGTGTGACTTAGTTTTAAAAAGTCCACCTGAGGCATGCCTAGGCGTGAACCTACAAGGTCAGTGCCTTGAACGGGACAAGGTGCGCTTCAAGAATGCAAGGTTATGCCTTCCTCCTTTTTCTTCGTTTCCCTTTCTTCTTTTGTTTCATTGGGAACTAAAAGATTAGCTATTCTTTTACAACAAGTGTGTGCTTTGGGTAACTACTATGATAATATTGCATATCTTAAGTTTATTCACAATCTTAGTGGTTATATTGATTTCTGCTCTGTTTTTAACGCATGTATCTATCTTTTTTCTACAAAATATGCATTGTGAGATGTGATTGACTATCAAGCTTTTTTGCATAGAAGAGCACCTCGCATCCGTAATGCATGCACCCTCACATCTACCCCTTGCATCATGTGCTTCAAGACCCTATGCACCTCCGTGCGCCTTACGCCTTTTAAAACTAAGTTGTATGAAGTAATGATAAGCACAATTGAAAAGGATATATGAATGAAGTCCTGATACTCATTGAGTTTAGCGTTGATTCTTTGTCGCTTAAATCCTGATTACTTATCTTTTCTTTTAAATTGAACAGATGCAAAGTCGGCTTTTTTAAAGTTTGTTATGAAACTTATTTCTCATGTGAACACTTTAAATGAGGAGGATGAAAAGGAGGGAAAAGGGGATAATGGAAGGAGAATTTGACTATGCTTTTATTGAGAGATTTGAATGCACATCTCTTTATTAAAAGTTGGATAAATTCCAATATACCACCTCTTATGTGATGACATATATAGCTAACTTTTTTCTTTATTGAAACATGACTAAATACCACTGGAACGCCGTTTTATATGGTGACATATACAATATAATATAGCTAACTTGTCGATTAGGATAAGCTAGTTTGTGCTCATACTTATACACTGGATATGAAATTAAAAAATACATGAATTTAATTGCATGAAGGAGAAATGTGAGAAATGTAATAATATTATGAGACAAAAGTCACAATTAAATGATATATAATAACCAGCTTCTTGCAATCCATTCATAATCCTCTTAAATATTTGTGACAACTAAAATAATTACTATTTTCCCTTTTAAAATTTTTAATCAAGAGATTCACACATACTTATATCATTTACGCTCTTTTCTTTTTTTCTTTTTGTAACTTATTAAAATTTTTGAATCCAAACAAATCATATACGTGTTAATTTTTTTAATTAGTATTTTTGTTATTATAATTTTTCTTACGTATTTTGCAATCATATAATTAGATTTAAATTTTGCGGCCACATAATAAAGATTTTCAATTAATTTTCATTTCGTTGTGAGCTAAATTAATGTGCACCTTACTAATCTGCATCTATCTTATTCTATATCTATCCATTTTTTCCCCTCAATTAAGAGCTGATCTTAGATAAAAAGTCATCCCTCTGTATTAGTGAGGCATAATTGAGAGGCCAACAAAAAGAGCTTATTTTAAAAGCTATCATTTGTGAGATCATGCCTCATCTAAAGAGTTAGCTTTTTCAAATTTTAAAAATGATGAGATTATTTAAATAGTTTTGTTGTTTGCATGATGTTAGATTATCTTTTCCAGTTTTTCTCACTACTTATCTAATCTTCTGTGCAATGGATATAGTTAAATTTAAAGTTTTTAATTTTTAATTTAAGCCACAAATTGAAATCAAATATGATAAAGGGTTCCGTCAAATAAAGAACATTCAATTTGTTAAAAATCCACTTATGCAATGTAATAGGGAAAAAAAATGAAAAGTAAGGAACAAGTTAAACTATTTATTTATTTATTTATTTATTTGGGGGGAGGTAGGGGGAGGGACTTTCTTTTACTCCTCTGTCTCCAAAAGATAATTCTCATATTTTCAAACAAAATATACCATTTTTCATTCATTTGAAGAGAGCAAATGACCTTTAGTATCAATAACAATTTGAAAGGACAGTGGCCATAGACTTCAAAAAATAATATTATTTTTTGAGATGAAGAAAATACACATAATTATTGTAGAGAACCTATCCATACCCATTCTTGAGCATCTTTGAAAGCTGTAAACAATTTGTTTCCACCATAAATCATGGCATATGTAGCAAGTTCTATCACAACCAAATCATTTCCTATAACTCCATGTACGATTCTTAAATTCAAACTTCCATAATTTTCAGCAGATCAAATAATTTTCATAAATCTATCATTCAAATTCAAATTAGATCTTTCGTAAACTAAAACAAATAACAAAATCAAATATTTAACCGTGCATGAACTCGTTATAATCCTTATGCAAAAACTGAAATTGAAAATTCAAATTATGCAATTAGGACAAAACAAAAAAGTGAACCTAAAAAATTAAAAATGAAATTATACCAAAACAACCAAGTGAATTGGAATGATATACAGAGAACTATTTCTAATGGGGAAAAATATTATTGGTTGTGTGCAAAGTCACAGTTCTAGTTTATCATATCTAAATAATTCAATCTCTTCTGATTACCTAATTTGAATTGTAAGAAACATGAGAAACGAAAGAAATTCACTAAGATAAACAATAATTTGTTTCGATTCCAACCTAGAGCACCTTTTATGTTTTTGTCTCAATGTTGAAACTCGTATATCTTAAATAACAAAGCAAAAGGAAAAGAGAAAAAATGAATTGTCAAAATGAATATGTCAATACTGTCACGGTGCCAAATCAAAGGCAACACATAAACACAATAGATTAGGAGAAATGCAATTAAGGCGATCAAAAGAGAAAATACATGTATCAAGAAGACATAATAAAAATTGAGGTAAATGACAAAACAATTTCTGGTATCAACAGTAGCTTTATTTCATTTCATACAGTATTAGCCAATTATGAAGGAAACTAGTGCTATACTTCTGCGATGCAGAGGCTATTGCTTTACCTTTTTAATGAATTTGTTTGTATGATTCATAATTTATCTATTTATCGACTTTTTTTCCCTCTCTTATCGATTTATATACATATGTTAATAATTCTTTAATTAATAAAAATAAAGTGAATATTATTTAAAAATAAAAGTAAAAATAAAAAAGAACCGTGAGAATAATGAAATAAGATGAATCTGAGTAAGAAAATTGCCACAAAAGAGAGTAATTCAACATTTCAAATTTATATGTGTAACATCTCTACCCTATAATACGACAAAGAGTTTAGTGTTTCATTATCACGCTGATTTAAAATTTTCTTCTATAAATATTAGATTACTCAAAAAATTATAAGCTTTTACAGATGTATAATATGTCATTCATAGAATTTTTAAAAAATTTCAACATTATATATAATGTGAAAATTTTTTTAAATTCCATGAATAACATATTATACATCTATACAAGCTTAACATATTATACATCAGTTTTTTAATGCTATATTCAAAACAAATAGGTTTTATCGATAATTAAAATTTTTTAAAAGTAGAAACTTTTGATATGAAAATCTAAAAGGGTGAGAATAATAAAAGTAAAAAAAAAAAATGCCGAGAGATTACAATTCAAATTGTTTGAAACATATAGCATGAAAATTTAAAAGGGTGAGCCCAGTAAAATGAAAAGAATGAGAGGTTACCAAGTAATGAAGAGAGAATGCATATTGATATTTGATATTTAAAATTTTAATTTGCAATAATATTTGATTTTATATTGTGGGCCCTCTTCAGATGGAGTAAAAAGGGTCACCAACCTATCTTTTACTCAATGCTCAAGATATAAAGTTATGAACGTATAGATTGTTAACTAAATATCTCTCTAAGAAATTGTATTTTACTAATATTATAATATGTAAATATGTGTTTTTGAATTCATACGATATAAATGTTGCATAGCTTGTTCTTTTAAATGGTCATTGTAAACAGTACTTTTTTTGCATAAGTTTTAAGACCTAAAAACCAAACAATCAATATTTGTTTCAAAATCATAGAGCAATGATCAAAGCATTAAGACAACAATTGTAACTCACACGTTTTAGAAATTATTATGATTAAACCAATTTTAAAAGCTCCAGCAAAACTAAAAGCTCTGAATAAAATGTTAAAGAAAGTATTAAAACATAAAAACATAAAAATATTTTAAATTTTAAATCATAAATAATAAGTATAAATATTTAATTAAAAAAATTAATCAATAACACTTTGCTAGCTCAACATAAAATTCCACTTGAAAATATCACGCATTAATCTCACTCTTGTTTTACCCACATGATAAAATTACACCAAAAAGAAAAATCTTGTCTTACTCCTTAATTTCAAGTTTCAATAGTTTCCAATAGATAGAAAAATGGAAGAAAGTTGGGTATAAATGTGTTTTTTTTTTTAAATAAGAAAATCAATATTTTGTACATATAAATGCATACAATGGTGAGCACTTTAAATGTGAAAAAAACCACTAAAATAATTTTATTAGTAAATGAAAGATAAATTAAACCAATAATAACTCGCCATCTCACCTTTTATTACCACCTAAGCCATCCACATGTCAACTCCTATGCTATCACTCAATTTTATATATAGTTATATAGATATGCAAAAGGAGGTCCGTTGTTGTGGATAGAAAAATTAATCCTTTGCAATTTTCATAAATGAGTCAATATCTATAAGTGGAATAAAAATAATAGAGAAATTGACAATAAAAAGGATAAACACTGTTTAATTAGAAAGGTGTGTCATAAATTAATTAGATCTAAGTTCATGGGATAAAGATTACAGTACTTAAAAAACTTAAAGTGAAAATTTCTATCGATGAACTAAAGAACATAAGTCTATATTATACAAAAGTTTAAGTAACCGGGTGCATTAAAGTAGGGGTCAAATCATGTCAGCCACCCCCCCCCCAAAATATACCAAATCAAAAAAAATACGAATTTAATTAAATCAGGTCTCAAATGAAGAAATAAAAAACTCTCACCAATATCTGCATTCTTTGTTTACTTATTTTTGCTACTTATCTACTTAGATTTTGCTTTTAATGCAATTGAATTTGAAAATTTAAACTACAGGGGTTGATAAATAGTTGTAGTGAGCTAAAGTATAGGATTCAAAAAAAAAAGGTCACAACTATGAGACAAGAAGGGAGGCACAAAATCAGAATATACATAACTTTATTCCTTCCATTTAGGTGAATGAGGTCAGACACAAGGTCAAATAAACTGAGGTAACTGATAGCTAATAATTTCTCTAGAAATTTTCTCCAAATTTATCTTGTTAGTTTAACATTTTTATTGTATAGGTTTGAATTTAAAATTCAAATGTTAAGAAGAGGAGGGAAGAAATTCTAGAGCATTACTTTGGGCATGATCAAATGTGGTGAAAGTATTCATTTGAAAAAAAAATATTTAAATTATAATATCGGCATAAAAAAAATAGCTCATCTAAAACTAAATTAAAACAATTTGTTGAAATGTGAAAGTGGGATTTCCCACTTTGATAAAAGTGAAATGTTTGAGCATATATATAAGCTTATGAGTTACTCCACCCATGACAAATCGGTTTTGGGTTGGAACCTCATTTCAGTCATTTGAGTTTGTATGCATGACTCCTTAATTAATGCCCAATATATATAACAAATTTAACACAATTCTAACTTATTTAATAATACTTATCCATTTGTGGGAGTTCTGACATGGTAGCTAGATTTGGCAAAAATTGATTCGATACAAACCCGCCCGAAAATTTTGGGTTTTAAACACGATTTTCTCGACCTGAACCCGAAATAAACCAAACTCAAAAAACCCGCAGATTAACGGGTCAAACCCGACCTGAACCTGAACCCGTCTACTTGACACGAACATTATTTTCTTAGTTTTTTATTCTCTAATTTATCCCGCAAATTTCTCTAATTTCTCTAATTTCTCTAATTTTCTCTGATTTAAAAGAAGACAAGTATTAAAGATGACCATCTGTAACACCCCCAACCCATACCATTAGAAGTATTAACGATTTTTTAATTCCAACTTAAATTCTAGGGCAAAACGGGCAGAGTTCCGCCTAAAAATGGGCTAAAACCAGGCTTCTAGCCTTATAATGGGTTCCTGCAGTTCATAGACGCGTAAACACATATTCATAACTCAAGGGCTACACGCCGGAGATCACAACTCTACGGCTCATACACCTGGAGTATACTAAGAAATATAGTTCGATAATAGAAAAGAAATGACAAGTACAACTCAATGGATCACACATCCAGAGTACCGGGGTTTACATCCCAAAAGAAAACAAACTCCAGCTATAAGACGACTGATAAATCAGATGGTCAGCTCACATGACCATACAGAGCGACTTCTAGACAATATGCATTACATGGCTTCAATAATTAGCTTACATGCACTCAAAAACTTAAATTATATCACAATACATGACTGAGCTCACAATTTAACGTACGAAAGCTTCTAGGGCAGCACTGTAGACTCCACCTCAGCTTATGTGAACCGACTTCCACCTGTCACTTGAGGAACCTAGGGAAAGGGAAACGATAGGGGGATAAGCTACCACATGCTCAGTGAATGATTTCCAACCCCCCAAAAAACAAAACAGTTGCACATCCTACTTTAGGTAGCACATACACACACAATCCAATATATAATATCATACAATAAGCATGTAGGTTCTTCCACATCTGTCATCACCTCATTGGCCTTTCTAACACAATGATAACCCTATACTCTTTCTAAATTCACGTCCAAGGTACTTAACTTCCTTGAACTAAGTCTGTTATAGGTTATTGGTGGTAATTCCATGCTATATCAACATAACATCACACAATATAAGCATAAGATCACATTACACGCACACATGATTCATTAATAAGTTATTTCATGCAACAATTCAAGTATTAGATGCAATAGAGCACTTAGTCCACATATAAGCACCTATCATCAAGGAATTTATACGAAATGACCAAGTGAAACTCCTTTTTGCAAGAGAGTAAGATTAATGCATATCGCTTAAATGAATGGAAGTTTTTATAAAACCGTCATTATGCACTTAGCAAATAAATGAAATCCAATAAAAACACTTTTCAAGAAGATATGCACCTTTTGAAATCTTTACACCAACATCATCCTCGATTAAGGCATTCACATTACATAACACGTACAAAATCATTTTCATAGGCATCGAAATCTCATATCTGTGCTGGGCAAAGGTGAGGCCGTCACTCACGTTCCATCATACCAGTGAGGCCGTCACTCACATTTCATATTATATATTATCCCCGTCGTGATCCTTCAGGGTTCCCACTTCTGATTCTACTCCCTAGACAACATATTGCCCCCATTAGGATCTTCTAGGGTTCCTACTTATGGGTCTATCTCCGTAGGTATTAGGGTTCCCGAGAACCGGCCATTCTCCCTTATCATTATACATGTAGCACCATTTTCCTATCCCAAAACGTTTTAAATGCATTTCACCTCTAAATGCGTCTACATTAAAACGTTCATTGTATCACAGACAATGACATTCTCATTTTCATCAGGCTCGAAGCCTTAATGATTTCACATCGATTTAAAAAGCATAAAACCACTCATTTAGTAAAATATGCTTAAAATGAGTTAATGTTTGCATATTCATTCACTCTTTAATACTGGTGATATGGAAACTCGTTTTCAAACATTAACTGTTGCATTCACACATAAATATCCCGATTTCTTTACATGTCAGATGCAACCGTCATTTCACAACACAAAGCCCATGCATTCGTGACAAGAATTAATTAGGTTATGAAAGGTTTTACAGCATTTGATCACAACTCACCCTTATTAAATGAATGGTCTAATGTTCACGGTTAGCCACATATCCAGAATGCTAAGCATATAAAGCAAACCATTTACGCACTTATCAACACATGCCTTTCATATTTAAATCGTAACTAGATTTGACAATTAAGCACTTCAGTTGCCCTTAATGTTCATTCCAACGTTTCATATGCAAGAGGAGCGGGTTAAAACAACTTATATTCTTAAAACGTCATCCTGTTCAATTCGCGTGTTCTTTTTAATTCCTTAAACGTGTTGAAACATTCAACTGAACCATTCAGCTAATTCGTTCAATGGTTATAGGTTATCCGCATTCCAAGAAGTTTCAGCAATTTAGGCATGCAAACTGATAAATAACTAGGAGCATCTAAAATCATGTGAATAATCTTTTAAACGAACCTTTCACTATTTCTCAAATTCATAAATCGTTTGCATAACACGGTTACATTAACTTGAAGGGCAAAGGTTAGCAAAACCACGACTCAATTAAGCAACATGCTACAACCAGGTTCAGACAAACAAGTAATACACTGCATCAAAACAGAAAATTACACTTCTTAAATTCATGGAATCTGACACAACCCGAACTCCCTTCTCATAGCACTGATGTTGAACGGTAAATTTACCCATTTTACGTGCCTCTTTCACTCACTTTTCGCTCGTATAATAACTTAATTCCTAGGATTTTTACTTGTTTTATTTATATTTTGTAGGAAATAACTCAAAATCAAGCAAACGTCGCAAAAAGGGACGAAGACGGGACAAAACAGCGAAAACCGACGAAAACCGGCAAAAGGAGGCAAAACCGGGGGAAACGGCCACCGTGCCACCAGCAATGTGGCACGGTGTGGCCGTGCTATGTGGCACGGTCAGACCGTGCCACATAGCACGGCCACACCGTGCCACATTGCTGGTGGCACGGTGGCCGTTTCCCCCGATTTTGCCTCCTTTTGCCGGTTTTCGTCGGTTTTCGCTGTTTTGTCCCGTCTTCGTCCCTTTTTGCGACGTTTGCTTGATTTTGAGTTATTTCCTACAAAATATAAATAAAACAAGTAAAAATCCTAAGAATTAAGTTATTATACGAGCGAAAAGTGAGTGAAAGAGGCACGTAAAATTGGTAAATTTACCGTTCAACACACCCCCACACCTATCTTTTGCTCGTTCTCGAGCAAAATAAAAGAAAAACTAAAGTAAACAACTAACTCACTTTCGTAGGAATCACGGTTACATTTAGCATATACAATAAGCCCTTTAAACCCCTTGGTCACCCCAAGTGGACGAGTAAGGTCTCGTGAGGGTTTGCAGAAGATATACCCACAAAATCTTAAAAAGGAAAAACAAAGAAAAGAGAAATAAAAACCAAAAAATGAAAATGACAAAATAGAATATATAAATCAGGATGAACTGTACACGTTCGGATCAACCAAAACCCCCTAGTGACTCAAGTATCAGTCTGTACACAAGCATTATATGCATTTCAGGACACATCATCCCAAAAAATGGCATTCAGACATCAGCTTTTCACCCCATGACGCATGAGAACATTGAATCCATCCTGGTGCCTGGTGTGCAAGTGTATCATCATCCTAAAACTAAGCCTACCAAAATCAAACTCAACCCCACGTAGCTGACACAAGCTACCTTTTTGAATGGCTAGCATGGAAAGCAAGTTTTCCCAGTAGCAGTATTGCCTCAAAGGGTAAGACCCAGTAGCGCATGCTTCAAAAGGGTACTTGTCATTTCCAACTCCTTTCTTCCCCACTTTTTTTTTCTTTCCATTATTATTTTTTTTCAATACAAACTCATGTTATGCCTCAAAGGGATACACCTAGTAGCGCTTGAATTTGTTTGTTTTTGCTTTTGTTTTGGAAAAGGGGGTGCCAGCACATATAAAGGGAACTGTGCAGTAGACAAGTGGGAGAATCAATCATAGAAGACTAAGAATGTAGGATGATGACAATACATAAATCAGGACTGGATTGCAAAATTACAATGGACTGTTGGGGTTAGAACCGAGGCCTAAAACGACAGATTGGGGATGAACATCTATCATACATATTATACTTATATACGAGCTAATAGTCAAGGTACCGGAGATCAAGGCTGATCAAAATAGTACAAAACTCCCCTAAATGCAAAAAGAAAAGAAAAATTTATACAAAAAGGAGAAAGAATGAAAAAAAAAAATACAAAAATGAAAAATTTTCACAAAAATAAGAAGAAGACCCCACCCCCACACCTAAATCTCACAATGTCCTCATTGGAAGCCGCGAGTCATCACCAACACACAATAATGAAGAAAATAGAATCAAACACAAGAAAAACAAAAATCGACAAAAATACACACAAGCTAACACACTCTCCCAAAAACACAATCTCACCCAAAACAACAACACGATCACACATAAATACAAACTAACACCACCAAAAACAAATATAGACCAATCCAACAACACCACCAATCACAACACAATAAAAATCCACAAAAACACAAAAATGGTGATCATAGCCAACAACGGCTCAACAACATCCAAATTTCACCACAAGATGATCACCAACAAAAACACAATCCTAATATTCACAACTAAACAAAAACAAAAAGAAAGAAAAGAAAAATAAAAAAAAGAAGGGGGGAGAGTGAGAACGATTATACCAGGTCGGGTACTGAATGTACCCGAACTATTCCATGACGACTTAAGGAGCATCAGCCACTCCTTGCCGCTCAAGATGCAAGTCGTCAGCTCGGATGCAGTCAAAGCTCGTAAGAGCTTATCATGCATTGCTGCATGCAGCTCAGAATGATGTGAGTAAGAGAACACTGGTAAAGATGGAGCAAACAAAGTTAGTGCCATCTTAAACTCACCAAATACCTGTGAGAAATCAGCAGAATAATCAAATGCAATAGTCAACGTGATTTCTCCAGGCATGCCCTCTGGGTACAGACGACAAGGATGAAGGAGGGGGTCATACCCTCTAAAAGTACCTACAGGCTCAGAACAGTCAACCACATTCCCCTTGAGCATCGCAAGAGAATCGATCGGTGAGAGGTCACAATACTGAGGGGAAGGGGAGGGTAGTGAACATGAAGAAACATGGGAAAAATCAAGGGGGTTGAGGGATACATGGTCAGTAAGATCAGGACTAGATGAAACTGCAGCCACAGCATCCACACAGGACTCCCCCTCGAGAATCTCATCAAGACCATGCACCTCACTAAAAGTACCGTCTGACTCAAGGCAAAAATCATCTCCATCGATACTAGCACCAACACAAAATGTCTCACCTATCTCGAACTCCGTCGACTGAGCTAAAGGGAAAGGTGGATCAGGATGGGTCATAGTGTTGTCCTTAAAGGTGCTAGGTAGGGATGAAGCAACAAAAGGTAGAGTAGGCAGAGGAAGGTCAAGCACGTCCACTAGTCCGGATTCTAGAGGAGGGAAAGATGCACCATCATCACACAGATTGACATCAAGTCTAGGAGCATCAGAACTAGGGTCAGTCTCGGACGATAGGTTATACTCCCGCAGTTTATTAACAAATTCAGCAAACTCAACTTGTTGCTTGTTCATGGCCTCTATCATACTAAAAATTCTAGCAAAACCATCAGTAGAAATATGATAGGGACAAGAAACACTATCATGGTCAGAACGATGGCAGATCTCACATGCAAGAGGTGTATAATTAGGAACGCAGGGGGATGGGGCGGATGAAGGAAATTGACTAGTCTCAAATTCATAAGTATCCCTAGCCAACCACTCAAGTAATTCCCAAGCTTCGTCAACATTTCGAGCAAGGGGTATATCTTGCGCAAACCCTCACGAGACCTTACTCGTCCACTTGGGGTGACCAAGGGGTTTAAAGGGCTTGTTGCATATGCTAAATGCAACCGTGATTCCTACGAAAGTGAGTTAGTTGTTTACTTTAGTTTTTCTTTTATTTTGCTCGAGGATGAGCAAAAGATAGATGTGGGGGTGTGTTGAACGGTAAATTTACCCATTTTACGTGCCTCTTTCACTCACTTTTAGCTCGTATAATAACTTAATTCTTAGGATTTTTACTTATTTTATTTATATTTTGTAGGAAATAACTCAAAATTAAGCAAAAGTTGCAAAAATGGACGAAGACGGGACAAAACAGTGAAAACCGACGAAAACCGACAAAATGAGGCAAAACCGGGGGAAACGGCCACCGTGCCACCAGCAATGTGGCACGGTGTGGCCGTGCCACCCTGGCACAGCCTACCCGTGCCACATGGCATGACCGTGCCGCTCCCCCCAGTTCATCGATGCTCGGTTTTCTATTTAAGCTTCGTTCAGGCGTTTCTGAAGGGGGTTCCTCCTTCAACTTTTCTAGGTTAGTTTAGTTTAAGTTTGAGCAAATAAAAACCCCATTGAGGGGATTAGATTAGGATTGGTGGGGATTGATTTGTGGATTCAAGACTTTGGATAGCGAATTTCTTCCTATCAAGCATAAGTTTTCTCCTCTCTTCTCTTTCATTTCATGTATTGTTCATATATTGGATTTTGTTAATTCAAAAAAAAAATAGAGAAAAGTATGAATGCCAATTACAACGCCAAATCGCGACTATACGGGGAAAACTAATGTGGCACGGTCGTGCCACTGGGCACGGACCCACCGTGCCACATCTCTAGCTTGCATTTCCTCGTTCCTCTGGGTGGCACGGTCAGTCTGCATGGCATGGTGCCACTGTGCCACTCTCTCTTGGCTTGAAATCCTTCTTTTTAGCTCCTATTTGGTGCAGCGCTAGCTTATTTTTCTTATTTCTTTTAGTCTAACCCCTGAAAACACAAAAACACACTTTTAAGTAGATTTGAGGTAAAGAATGACTAATCAACCTCTAAACTCTCGGGATTTTACCAGAAATTGCCAAGATGAGAGGTAAAAATCATGCCTAAAAGTGTGTAAAATAGAGGTTTATCAACTCCCCCATGCTTATCTCTTGCTTGTCCTTAAGCAAGACTAGAACATGAATGAACAGAAAGGGTGGTCGAGAACCTCTAGCTACTCGCCTCCTCAGGCAAGGCCAATAGGGGATCAATTGAATCGAACATAGGTGCGCATAGCCAGCGGAATGATTTAAGGCACAAACACAATTTCCAAACTCGTTTCAAATCATTGAGAAGACCACATGTTCAAGTTAGCATACCGTCAAACCATATCACCCCCTCCCCAATCAAGATGCATCCAAATAAGTAGTGGGCTAGAAGGCCTAGTAGTGGCTCTCATAGAAGGAGCAAAGTAAATACACTCCCTCACACGTGTTTAAGATGTAAGAAGGTTCACTCGACTCTCTTCCAATCAAACGGTCTACCATAGGCTTGGTGGGATTCTCAATTCTCCACCGCGAAAGTGCAAAATACACAACAACAATCAAGAGGACTTTCTAAGGGTGAAATGCGGCTAAGGTCACAGGTAAGAGAGGGACAAATAATTTGGGAAATGAGGAGCTAAAAGCCACAGCTAGTGAGCAACCAACACTTAAACCAATCATACCACACTCTCTTTAAAGACACAGTGAGAATACCCCCAAATCATGAGGACCATCAGGAATGAACTATGACAACAGACCAAACACTCTTACTTATCATCCTTTTCGGGTTTCAACAAGTTTCTCTTTTCTGTTCTCTTCCCCCCCCCCTTTTTTTTTTTATAAACAAAAGGAAGAGAATGAGTGATTGGAACGCACAATAACAAAATAGTCAATTCCCGAATAACTACCATTCTTTACATACCAGATTAACCACAAATGTGCATAACACTCAAAACTACCCACAAATTAATGAAGTGTTGTTCTACTGGCTTTGGCAGAAGGGTAGGAAATGTGTTTAGGCCAAGAGCTAGCAGTGAAAGGGTCACAACAAAAATGGGTAAGGCTCAAAGGGGTAAGCAAAGGGTTAAAAACATTGAATCACGGGTGGCAATTTGGTTATGTAGCTCAAAAACAAATGAATGCCGCTATCATTTCATCGTTATGTACATGCGAGATGCGGTTCAAAGAGAATCCAAGCAAGTTCTAGAGACGTTGTCATGGAAGAGACACACATGAAAAAGAATATGAGACTAAATTGATGGATTAGTCTATAGGCTCAAAATCTCACGGGTCACACTACCAAACAATACAACCAACCCCAAGGATGTCCTACTTAAAAGGAATAATCAATCATGAGGAGGGGGGTTTCAAGGGCAACCAGGAATGCGAACCAAACAATGTGGTCAAAACATTTTCAAAATCATCAATCAAACACATTTTGCCACAAAGAATCCACAAGCATACACAACCATGTCAATCAACTGATCCACAATGCCTTGGTCATCGTCATAGGAGGGGTTTTCAAAACCCTTTTATTTTTTTTTTTCTGTTTTGTTTTTTTTTTTCCCCCAAAGGCGAAAGGACGAAAACAATAAATCACCCTAAGCAGTCAATGAGTAAATAAATGAAGAGTAGAGTTGGAAGAATTACCTCGCAGTCTTGTGAAGTTCCACTCGACAAATGTCCACTTGAGACCAAGGGTTAGAAAATAAAATATATACAATGCATTACCTATCTATATGCGCTATCCTACATGCTTATCGAAATAGAAAAATAAAACGAAAACTAATGCATCCTAAAAATGCATCGAAGCTAAAATGAGAACTAGATGCTATATGCAGGGATGCTATATACAAAGGGATATATACAAGCCAACACAAACCACAAATCATCACGGAAACAGCTCATGAGCTCACCCCCCCATGCTTGAACTGTTCATTGTCCCCAATGAAAAAGATAGGAAGCATGCGAAACAAGGGGAAAGGGGAAACAGTAGACAGTCACTGGGCGCCGCCGGGCCCAGGGCAAGGCCAGAAGGGCGGGGGGGATGGGGAGAAATGCGAGGAGCCACCCTGATCAAAAGGTGGAGGGGACGACGAACTCGTAGGGGCGCCGGGAAAGAGCGAAAATGCTCCTTTAGCTGCCGAATCGACTCGGACTGGTGCCAAAGCAGTTCGTTCATCCTTCCTCTCTCCTCGTACTGACGGGCTTCTCTAATCACCCGTTCCTCCTCACGCCGTATCCGCCTTAACTCTCGCTGCTCTTGGCGGTCAATATAACCGCGAAACTGACTCATGCCCTCCTCAATGGAATCCATGCGCCCAGAAATGCGCTGGATATCGTGGTGCATACCACTAAAACCCTCTCGAAGACCTGTCACCTCCATTTGGAGGGCGGAGAAGGACTGAAGAAAAGAAGGGTCGAGCGGCAAGTAGGCCGCGGAGGAGGAAGAGCTGCCCATCCCATGAGGGAACGGTGGGTGAAGGGTGGTGGTGGCGGGGTGGGCTCGGGATGGGTAGGGGCATCACTGGCCTCGGCCTTGGGAGCGTCATCTCCCTCATCACCACCCTCTTCACTCTCGTAGCCCTCATCAAACTCAATAGCGGTATCAGCTTCCAACTGTTCCTCTCGGGGAAGAACAGTTGCCCTTATAATCCTCCGATCGTAATTCCAATTGCTTTTGTTGGCGACCGTGGGGCGCTCAAGGTTGGGGAGGATGAAAAGGATGGTTTTGTGGTGGGGGTACCTAATGGTGTCACCTCGGGTATCTATAATGTGCATGTGGTGGAGTGTACCAAGGTCGAGGTGACCACCTAGAAAATGGGGCTCGAAAATAGAGAGTCTCAAGCCGTAGCCTAAGGCAATAGCAATGGCGGTAACAGTACCGCCAATGCTAAGGACATTCCGGTTACTGGTCTTGGCTACTTCCGCCAAGTGGTGAATTATAAAGGCCCCTGTGTCGAGAGGAGTGCCTGACAGAGCGCACCAGATAATAAACAGTTCGGCCTTTCAGCAACCATTCTGATTGTCGTTGCGGCCGAAAACAATGTTCGCCGTTAGGCGCTGAAGGTACCGAAGGTTGACATTACAAATGTCGGTAGCCTTGGCCTGTCGAGGGTCAAAGACCCTAGGTCCCCACCTATCAATGTACTCTTTCCGTTTGGAGCAGGTGATACTCAACCAAACGGGATCAGGTCGCCACAAAGAGGGTACGTCCCTATATTGCCCATCGACCACCGGGAGTCGCAAAAGGTCATTAAACATTCTCAAACTCATCCGATGATCAATGTTAAACATTCGAAAATAAATGACGACTCCTTGACCATTATAACTACCATCCCAATCAACAGCTAACGAACTCAAGAACTCAACCATAAGGCGGTCATAGGATGTGCATTGCATGTTTATATATTCGGTCCATCCCAACCTACCAAGTAGAGTCAACAAATCATCCAACAGTTTCAAAGAGCGCAAGGAATCAGCATGAAAATATTTCTGCTCACTAGTATTCTTAGTGACTAAAAGCTCATATCGGAACTTTTGGTCTTCATTCACAAACTGTAAACCCCTAGTGCTAGCAGGTAAAATAAGAGGGTAAGCATCTTTGGTACCTTTAGCAGAAGCAGGCGCAGTTGAAGAAGAGGTTGCCCGGGATGATTTCTTGGGTAGGTATGGACCCTTTGAAGCCTCCCCAATGCGTTTCTTGCCCATTGCGGAAATAAAAACAGATCTGGACCCAAGAGGAGGCGAAAAGAGCAGGAGAAGGGTCAATTTCACTCTCTACAACCTTGGACCTCAACAATGGAGGTTGAGGTTTCAGAGAGAGAAAATGAGATTTGGGATGGAAGGACTTTGAGATGAAACTGGGAGGAATTGGTGGGATAGAGTGAATGGGGGTGGGAAGGTTGAAGAATTTGGCAAGAAATTGAGAGAATTTGAGAGGTTAAAATGGAAGATTGAGTGGGGATGGAGAGAGAGGGAGAGCTGCGCAGTAGAGAGAGAGAGAGGAAAGAGGTCGAATGGAAGAGGGAGAAGGAAGGATGAAGAAGAGGAAGAAAGCGGGCGTTTTCGGCATTTTTTAAAGTGGCACGGTCATGCCCCATGGCACGGTTCCACCGTGCCACTTCACTGCCTGGCCTGTTTGTTCTTCTCTATTTTTTTTGGGGGGGAGAAAGAGGGCACGGGTGCCGTGAGGCACGCTGCCCCCGCGCTATCCCTTTTTTATTTTTTATTTTTTTTGGTTTGTGTTTTATTTTTTTTTTTTTGTGGGTGGAAGAGAGAATTATGGCATGGTCGTGCCCAAGGGCATGGTTCCACCATGCCAAATCTCTGGTTCCGTGTTCCTTCCCTTTTTTTTGTTTTTTTTTGGTTTTTTTTTTGGGAAGCAATAAAGCTTGGGTTGCCTCCCAAGAAGCGCTTGTTTAAGGTCCCGAACTTGACCGTTAGGATCCCTAAGAAGGAGGGACATCGGGGAGCACATGTGACTTTCCCCTCAAGAGACTCACCGATAATGAAGTGTTTCAAGCGGGACCCGTTCACCTTGAACGAGCCGGTGGTTTCATTGCCTATTTCGATGGCCCCATATAGGTAGACCTTAAGCACTTTAAGGGGACCCGACCATCGGGAGCGAAGCTTCCCAGGGAAAAGCTTCAAGCGGGAATTGAAAAGTAGAACCAAGTCATCTTCCCGAAACTCGCAGCGGTTGATAAACTTGTCGTGCCACTGCTTAGTTCGCTCCTTGTAGAGCCAACAACTGTCATAGGCATCCAAGCGGATCTCCTCGAATTCATTTAGCTGTAACATCCTCTTCTCTCCCGCGGACTTCAAGTCAAAGTTGAAGTGTTTTATGGCCCAGTAAGCCCTGTGTTCCAGTGCCACGGGGAGATAACAACACTTGCCGTAGATGAGCCGAAAGGGGGTGGTGCCAATGGGGGTTTTGAACGCCATGCGGTAGGCCCAAAGGGCGTCATCAAGCTTGTTCGCCCAACCCTTTCGTGATCTGGCAACCGTTTTCTCTAAGATGGACTTGATTTCCCGATTGGAGATCTCGACTTGGCCACTAGTTTAAGGGTGTTAGCCAAGTCCATATTTGTGGTGCACTCCATATTTCTTCAAGAGAGTTTCCAATTTCTGCTCTATGAAGTGCGATCCATTGTCGCTTATTAGCACCCTCGGGACCCCAAAGCGAGGGAATATAATCTTCTTGAAAAGCTTGGCTACAGCCCTTGAGTCATTGGTAGGGCTAGCTATTGCCTCCACCCACTTGGAGACGTAGTCTACGACGACGAGGATATACTTGTGGCCCCTTGAAGATGGGAAGGGTCCCATAAAGTCGATGCCCCAAACATCGAAGATCTCAACTTCAAGGATAAAGTTAAGGGGCATCTCATTCTTCCTAGACAGATTTTCCATCCGCTGATAGCGGTCGCATGCACAGACATAGGCATGGACGTCCTTAAAGAGCGAGGGCCAGAAGAAGCCCGCTTACGGCACCTTAGCAGCTGTCTTGGAGGTGCTAGCATGTCCTCCCCAAGGAAATTCGTGGCAATGGGAGATTACACCTTGGATTTCCCCCTCAGGAAGGCATCTCCTAATAATCTCATCCTTGCACAACTTGTAAAGGAATGGTTCCTCCCAAAAATACGTCTTGACATCATGGAGGAATTTTTTTTCTGGTGGAAGGATAGATCATGGGGAAGGATTCCCGAAGCTCGGTAGTTTGCATAGTCGGCAAACCATGGGGTGGGTCCTGACTCGATGGCCATGAGATGCTCGTCGGGAAAGGCATCATCAATAGGGGTTTCGTGGCTCTCAACAATGAGCCTGGAAAGATGATCGGCCACGACATTCTCGGCCCCTGCCTTGTCTCCAGATCAAACTCCTGGAGTAGTAAAATCCATCTGATGAGGCGAGGCTTGGCATCCTTCTTCTCGAGGAGGTGCTTGAGGGCAGAGTGGTCCGTGTACACAATGACCTTGGAACATAGCAAGTAGGGCTTGAATTTTTCCATTGCATACACGACCGCAAGCAGCTCCTTCTCAGTCGTGGTGTAGTTCTGCTGGGCCTCATCCAGCATTCTACTAGCATAGTAGATCACCACTGGCTTCTTATCCTTCCTCTGCCCCAGAACTGCCCCCACCGCATGGTCGCTGGCATCGCATATGATCTCAAATGGGAGATCCCAATCTGGTGGTTGTATGATGAGGGCAGAAATTAATGCTTGTTTGATCCTGCAAAAAGCCTCATGGCACTCATCAGTAAAGACAAACGGGGCATCTTTAGTGAGCAACTGAGTAAGAGGTTTGGCAATCTTAGAGAAATCCTTGATAAAGTGGCGATAAAACCCCGCATGACTAAGGAAACTCATCACCCCTTTTACCGAAGTAGGAGGGGGTAATCGCTCAATAACCTCGACCCTCGCTCTGTTCACCTTAATGTCCCTAGCAGAAATAACATGACCTAGTACTACCCCCTCTTGCACCATAAAATGAGATTTTTCCCAATTCAATACTAGGTTGACTTCTTCACATCTATGGAGTACCTTGGTTAAGTTTTCCAAACAAAGGGCGAAGGTACCTCCATAAACGGAGAAGTCATCCATAAACATCTCCATGATGTTTTTGATAAGGTCGGAGAATATAGCGGTCATGCACTACTGGAAGGTGGCCGGGGCATTACACAATCCGAATGGCATCCTTCGATAAGCAAAGGTACCATACGGGCACGTGAAAGTCGACTTTTCCTGGTCATCAGGATGGATAGGAATCTGAAAGAAACCGGAATAACCATCCAGATAACAAAAAAAGGAATGCCTTGCCAACCTTTCCAGCATTTGGTCAATGAAAGGTAGGGGGAAATGATCTTTCCAGGTAGCTTGATTTAATCTACGGTAGTCGATGCACATGCGCCACCCAGTAACAGTCCTAGTAGCAATGAGCTCATCTCACTCATTCTTTAAGAACGTCATACCTTCCTTTTTGGGGACTACCTAGACTGGACTCACCCACTCACTATCTGAGATAGGGTAGATGATCTCAGCATCAAGTAGTTTAAGAATCTCCTTTTTGACAACCTCTTGCATGTTTGGATTTAAACGGCGCTGAGGTTGTCGAGAGGGGCGGTGACTGTCATCAAGAAAAATGTGATGCATGCATAACATAGGACTGAGTCCCCGAATATCATTGATACTATACCCGATGGCTCCCCTGTGCTTACAAAGCACATCCAACAGTTGTTTCAACTGGGGGCCATCCAGGTTAGCATTGACAGTAACGGAAAATTGATGGGAAGAGTCCAGAAATTCATACCTGAGATGGGGAGGTAGAGGTTTTAATTCTACCTTCAGTGGACGCTCCTCTTCTTTCTTGGAGGTAGGCTCCTCCACACTATGAATCTCTTCGCTGGACTGCCTAGGCAAGTAGGCAGTACACTCATTGAGCAGTCTGGCATACTCCTCCTTCTCACCCGAACCGGAGTTGGTAACGTGGCAACCAATCAACGCGGCCTCCAACGGGTCTTCTACAGATAGATGGGTCTTGCCCTCCTGGTTGAGGGCTTTCTCTAATATATCGACTCTGCAGCATGAGTCACCTGAAGTGGGGGAGGCCATCACTTGTGGCAGGCTAAACTCCACCTTCTCATCACCTACTTGAAGGGAAAGCTTGCCATTCTTGATGTCAATTATAGCTCCCGCAGTGGCTAGGAATGGTCGCCCCAAAAGGATAGGAATGCGAGAGTCTTCCTCCATCTCCATAACTACAAAGTCGCAGGGAATGAAGAACTTTCCCACTTGGAGTGGGACATCTTCAAGAACACCAAGAGGGTACTTGACTGATCGATCGGCTAACTGTAGGGAGATGGTGGTGGGTTTTAACTCTCCCATTTGTAGCTTCTTATAGATAGAGTACGGCATGAGGCTCACACTAGCCCTAAGGTTACATAGTGCTCTACTAATGGTAAGACCCCCGACAGAACAGGGGATGGAAAAGCTCCCTGGATCAGAAAGTTTAGGAGGGAGTTTGTTCTGAATGATCGCACTGCACTCCTCAATGAGAGACACCGTGGTGTTCTCAAGTAACTTCCCCTTATTGGAGAGCAAATCCTTTAAGAACTTGGCATAGGAAGGCATGTCAGTAATGGCCTCCAAAAAGGGGATGTTGATATGAAACTTCTTTAGCATCTCAAGGAACTTACCATACTTGTGCTCCTCCCTAGCCTTTACTAGCCTTTGATGGTAACGGACAGAAGGCTTGTAAGGCTTCACATGAGAGGGGGTACTTTCTGGTGCATCCTCTTTGGGCTTCTCATTCTGGGCCCTCTCACTTATGGTCGCCCTGGTGTCATCATCCACATCGACAGCTCCCTCCCTTTCCTCCCTCATAGGCATTATGGGACCTTCTAACTCCCTGCCGCTCTGCAGTGTAATAGCATTCATCTGGCCTTTGGGATTGGTCTCAGGTTGACCTGGGAGATGTCCCTGGAATCTAGACAAATGGCTCACTTGCTGTGCAATTTGAGCGATTTGATTGTCCATCATCTTCTGGTGAGTAACCATAGAGTCAAACTTGGAGTTCAACTGGTTGGCCGACTCACTAAGTGCCTCATTGGTCTTCGTCTGAGTAGCTATAAAGTGCTCCATGAGGCTCTCCAGATTGGACTTGGGTTGTTGGGGAGGTTGTTGAGGAGATTAGGCATAAGGGGCCCTATATTGGAAACCAGGAGGTTCTGGTTGTGATTGGGAAGGATTGGGTGGCATGGGATTATTGTTGTGGTAGGAGAAGTTTGGATGATTTCTCCAACCGGGGTTGTAGGTGTTTGAGTAGGGGTTGTTTTGTGGGTGTTGGCCGTAAGTTTGCATTGCATTGGCATGCTCAACGCCTGGAAAAGTGGTTTGGCATTCAGTAGCAACGTGGCCCTGAATGCCATAGATCTCACAAAGTGCTCTAACCTCAAACATTGCACCAGATGGACCTCCCATTGAACTCCCTGAAGGAGTTCCAAGCCTGTCGAAATGCTGTGCCAAGGTGTCGACCTTGTTGGCTAGCATGTCTACGGCATCAACATCATACTTGCTACCACCTTTCCTTTGAGGGACCCGCTCATTAGACCAATGGTGGTTATTAGCAGCCATGTCCTCGAGTAAAGCCTTGGCCACTTCGATCGATTTTCCCATAAGTGCTCCCCCAGCTGCAGTATCAATGGACATCTTTAAAGTCTGATCCAGTCCATTGTAGAAAGTCTGAATAAAGAGCCAATCAGGGACTCCATGGTGGGGGCACTGGCGTTGAAGATCCTTGAACCGTTCCCACGCCTCATATAACGGTTCGCTATGCAGTTGAGCGAATGAGGTGATGTCGGCTCTCAACTTGGCTATCTTCCCTGGGGGAAAGTACTTACTCAAGAAGGCCTTGGAGAGAGCATCCCAAGTGGCGAAGGTGTTGGGCTCCTCATTCTGGAGCCAGTCCCTAGCTCTATCCCTTAAGGAGAACGGGAAGAGCCTCAATCGAATGGCATCAGTGGAGACCCCATTGAGTTTAACTGTGTCACACTTCGCAAGGAAATTGCGAAGGTGCATATTGGGATTCTCAGAGGGGTGTCCACCGAATTGGTCACGCTCCACCAAGGAGATAAGGGCTGGGCGCAACTCGAAGTTGTTGACCTCGACCGTAGGGTTCACTATAGAGGAAGTGATACTCAATGACCGAGGCATAGCATAGCCTCTCAAAACTCTATTGTCTTGCTGTTAGAATGTATAAGGTTTTGATGATAACAAATCCAAGTGTTGTAGTTGTTGTTGTTGTTCCAAACAGGCTTTACCAACAGGGTCTTACTGCTGTTCTTCAATATATTAAAACTGCTTGACTAATGGTTTATCAAGAACAGGTACTCAAGTCAGCGATGTAAGAACAACCATGAGGAACAGGCTCTGTAAGGTGTTTTGAAGCATATCCTGAGAAGTGTTTGAAACATAAGATATGTGCAGCTGTGACAAACAGGTTCCGTGCGATGTTTGAAGCATATTCTGTGAAGTGTTTGCAGCAAAGTCGTTCTACAAGATGACTAGTGGTTACAACAAGATGTCTTGATTTGATTTGGTTTTATATTTTTAGACTCTTGTTGATATGCCAATTAGAAAGTTTTAATTTACCACTCACTGGAAACGGTTTTGCTTTTCGAAAAATATTTCGGATCACCCTTCAGAACAACCCTGGGAACAGGGCGATCAGGGTGTTTCCAGAATAAGCTGCGAAAAACTGCTTTGCACGATTTTTATCTTTTGGATTTTGAGCAGCTTCTTCAAAGATTTGCAAGAAAGATTTTTCTATGGAGTATCTTATTCTTTACCCTAAAAAACGGTTATCAAAAATCTTAAGGGATTTGCAAAATCTTTTTGAATAAAAAGAATATCCAATTTTTGGCAAGTGGATAAGGTAGTTGAGAAAAACATGGGCTAGCTGCTGAAGAACACCGCCTTATGCACGCGGTTCAGGAAGTGTTTTCAGCTCATGTCACCTTACCCCTTGTAGCTAAAGGATTCTATTTTCTCTAGGATTTTAGTTTCCAAAAATTTCAGAAATAATTTTTCCATCCCTTATGGGTAAAGGATTCTATATTCTTCAGATTTTTTAGTTTCCAAAAATTTGATGAATTGTGTTCCAAGCACTATAAAAGGCGGCTTCTTACAATCTTGGACATATCGGTTTTCAGAGAAAAAAATCTGAGTTCATGAGCTAAAACGTTTGAAAAGAAAACCGAGCCTTGTGAGTGAATTAATTGAGCTTTCAAAGTTGGCATACTAGGACTTCATTGTACCCTATATTAGCTTAGTTGAGAAGCATTGAAATAGGGTGTTTTTTTCTTTACATTCTTCTTTCACAAGAGTGAGTAGAGTGTGTGTCCAAATCAAGGGGATTTTGGACGTGGGGTAACTTGTCTTAGGGAAGACAGGTTACGTGTGTTACAAGTTGTAACAAGGTGTGTTACTATTGTAACGTGATTAGCCCGTTTAGTGAAGTGTTTAAATCCTACACGAGGTAGGTCGTGGTTTTTAACCTCAGTTGGGCTAGAGGTGTTTTCCACGTAAAAATCCTGTGTCCATTATTTTCGCATTCAATTTTGTTGGATTTTCGCTTCTGCTTATTTCAGAAACAACCTGTGCGAACAGGGCCTAAGACTGTTTGCCAGCATATTGCGAAAATCGAACACCACAATTCACCCCCCTCTTGTGGTTGTGTACTCTCTAATTCAACAAGTGGTATCAGAGCAGGTTCTCCTTTGAAAAGCTAACACCTTTGAGAGATCCTTGAAGATGAGTACTCCACAAGGCATGCTTGAAGGTCAATCCATAACTCGTCCACCATACTTTAATGGCCAACACTATAGTTGGTGGAAGAATAGGATGGAAAACTACATCCAAGCCGAGGACTATGAGTTGTGGATGCTCATCAAGCATGGACCACTCATCCCTAAGAAAACAACTGAAGATGGAAAGTCAATCCCCAAGGAGCCTAAGGAGTTCAATGCTGAAGATTACAAGATGATGGAGAAGAATGCCAAGGCCAAGAAACTCCTATATTTTAGCCTAGGTCCTGATGAATATACACGCATATCTGAATGTGAGTCGGCCAAAGAAATCTGGGATGCTTTGCAAGTAGCTCACGAAGGGACCAATCAAGTAAAGCAATCCCGGATTGAATTGCTTATGAGAAAGTATGAGCTGTTCGAGATGGGTGATCGGGAAAGTGTGATGGACATGTACACTCGCTTCACTCACATAACGAATGAGTTGAAATCCTTGGGAAAATCCTTCACCACCGAAGAATTGGTAAGGAAGATCCTAAGAATTTTACCTCATTCTTGGGAAGCAAAAGTAACGGCCATCCAAGAAGCTAAGGACATGAACAAGATCACCCTAGATGAGCTGATTGGAAACCTCCAAACATATGAACTTAGGAAATATTCTCAACAGAAAGATGAGACAAAGAGAGAACGAGGTCTTGCACTAAAGGCCTTAGAAGATGATTCTGATTCTGAGGAGGAGGAGATTGCCATGATGACTCAAAAATTTAAGAAGTTCTTCAAGAAAGTCAAAGAAAACATCAAAAGGAAGGACTTCGGCAAAGCCAGGAACACCCCTCGGGAACAGTTCACTGGGTGTTTCAAGTGTGGTAAGCTGGACCACATTGTGAGAAACTGCCCACTGCACAAGGAAGAACAAGAACCCGAACACCCCAGAAAACAGGGGAGGAAACAGGGTGTAAGCAGCTCAGCGAAAAGGTTCTCAAAAGCTATGCTCGCGGCCTGGGGAGATTCAAGTGAGGATGAGGAAGGGTCTGAAGCTGGGGAAGCTGATGTAGCACTCATGGCAAGGAGTGACACTGATTCAGATGATGGGTCAACGGATAGTCTGACTCAACTCAAGAACAAGGTACGTGGTCTAAATAAATCAACTCTTGAGAAATTAGTGTACAATATAATGGATATATGTGCTGAATTAAAAGGGAATGTTCGAGATTTAGAACTTGAAAATGAAACCCTTAAATTAGAAAAGCTTGAAGTTGACAAAGAGACTCTTACCTTGCATGAAAACATCAATGTGCTTGAAGAAACTCTACTCATGAAAGAAGAGACTTGTTCCACTAAACTGACTGAGCTAGAAAAAGAATCTCTTGACTTAAAAGGTAAGGTCGAGTCTTTGCTGGAAGAAAACAGAAACTTGCTTGAAAAAATAAAACACTTAGAATCGGACCTTGCCACAAACAAGCTCTGGAACAGGTCCTCAAGGGCGTTGGAATGGTTAAACACTCATCATAGTCAAAATAGAAGAGGACTAGGTTTTGTGCCTAAGATGACCTACCCAGTGAATAACAAATATGTGGGATTACCTGAAAATATTGTTTGTTTTCATTGTGGTAAAACGGGGCATTATCGATATGCTTGTCCTATAAGAAAGTATGCCATTAAAAAGAACTCAGTGCATGTAAAACAAATGTGGGTTAGGAAAGATGAGATTTACATGTCTAAAGGAATGGGACCCAAGTGGATCTGGGTTCCCAAAACTAACTCTTGATTTGTTTTGCAGGCTGAAGTGAGAGAGAACAACCCAGCAAACAACCCAGCAAACAGTGCAGGAAACAGTCTAGGGAACAGGCAGCTGTGGTATGTTGAAAGTGGGTGTTCGAGGCATATAATTGGTGAAAAATCCAATTTTCTCTCACTTACAGCATTAGAAGGAGGGAGTGTAGCATTTGGAAACGGCAAATCTGGGACAATTGTCGGTATAGGTAAGATAGGTGAGTCACTCTCCCATTCAATTGACAATGTTTATTTTGTGGATGGTTTAAAACACAACTTGCTAAGTGTGTCCAACTGTGTGACAAAGACAACCTAGTAGTGTTCTCTCCAACACGTTGCTTGGTTGTAAACATGAACACAGGAGATGTTGTGTTGAGGGGGAAGCGACACAAAAATGTTTATAAAGTGTGTATTTCTACTCTTCCCCAAAATAATTTGACTTGTTTGAGTGCCTTAAAAGATGATGTTATGCTTTGGCACAAAAGACTAGGTCATGCAAGCCACTCTCTTTTGAATAAACTTGTAACCAAAGATTTAGTAGTTGGCTTACTTCCATCAAATTCAATGATGACAAGGTATGTGATGCATGTGCCAAAGGCAAACAAGTCAAAAATTCATTTAAGTCTAAAAAGTGTATAAACACTACTCGACCCCTTGAATTAATACATATGGATCTATGTGGTCCAATGAGGATCATGAGCCGAGGTGGCAAGAGGTATGTGCTTGTGATAGTGGATGACTACTCTCGTTTCACTTGGACTTTGTTTTTGGCTTCTAAAGATGAAACTTTTGAAAAATTTCTTGCTTTCATTAAAAAGACTGAAAAGAGGGTAGGACACTCTTTGGTATGCATAAGGTCTGACCATGGTACAGAATTTGAAAATTCGAGCTTTATTGACTATTGTAATGAGCATGGTGTTGATCACAATTTTTCAGCTCCAAGAACACCCCAACAGAACGGGGTGGTAGAGCGCAAAAATCGTACTCTAGAGGACATGACTAGAACAATGCTTGTTGCTAGTGGTCTTCCTAGAAATTTTTTGGCTGAAGCTTTAAACACATCATGTTACATTATAAATAGATGCATGATTAGACCTGTTCTTAACAAAACTCCTTATGAGATCCTCAAAGGAAGAAAACCAAATATTTTGCATTTGAGAGTTTTTGGGTGTAAATGTTTTGTGCATAATAATGGAAAGGATGCCTTAGGGAAATTTGATCCAAGGAGTGACGAGGCAATATTCCTCGGTTACTCCTCACATAGTAAGGCATACAAAGTGTTTAATAAGAGAACCTTGTGTGTTGAAGAAAGTGTGCATGTGCTTTTTGATGAAACTAACTCTCTAAGTGAGAATGATGCACAGGAGGAAGACCTCAAACTAGGTCTTGTTAAAAAAGACATGCTGCTTCAAGATGAACCAGGTAAGGATCAACCTGAGAGATCAAGGCCTGAAGCTGTTCTTCAGGAAGGTAGGCAGGGTGTGAACCAAACAGGGGGAAACAGGGTGGAACCCTGTTCGGGACAACATCAGCCGAACCCTTCTGAGATAATTTCAGGAACAGGCTCCCAAACAGGCTTGGGAACAGGACCTGAACTTGTTTCGCCAAGTATTCCAGCTAGGATGGAGAGCATATCTGTGAACCCACTTTCACCACGATCATGGAAATACCAAAGTTCACATCCTCTTGATCAAATTTTGTCTGATATTAATGTAGGAGTTCAAACTAGATCTAGGCTTAAAAATTTCTGTGCTTTCTATGCTTTTCTCTCAAAAATTGAGCCTAAGAATATTAATGAAGCTCTCTCAGATTCAGATTGGGTCACAGCCATGCAAGAAGAACTCCATCAGTTCGAAAGAAACAAGGTATGGCACCTTGTGCCACGGCCAGAGGATAGAATAATCATTGGAACCAAGTGGGTGTTCCGTAACAAGCTAGATGAGTGTGGAACAGTCACTAGGAACAAGGCCCGGCTGGTGGTTCAAGGCTACAACCAAGAAGAGGGAATTGATTATGAAGAGACTTTTGCACCTGTTGCAAGGATGGAAGCCATTCGAATCTTGATAGCTTTTGCAGCCCACATGGAGATCAAGTTATATCAAATGGATGTTAAAAGTGCGTTTCTAAATGGGTACCTTAAAGAGGAAGTGTATGTCAAATAACCCCCTGGTTTTGAAAGTGATAAATTTCCTAACCATGTTTTCAAACTTGACAAGGCACTTTATGGTTTAAAACAAGCTCCTAGAGCTTGGTATGAGCGATTGTCAAGCTTTTTATTGGAAAATAATTTTACAAGAGGCAAGGTAGACAATACCTTGTTTCTAAAATCTAAGAGGGAACATTTGTTGATTGTCCAAGTATATGTCGATGACATCATATTTGGTGCAACTCATCATGAATTGTGCAATGAATTTTCAAAAATGATGAGGAGTGAGTTTGAAATGAGCATGATGGGTGAGCTTAATTTCTTTTTAGGCTTGCAAATCAAGCAAACTTCAAACGGCACCATGATCCATCAACAAAAGTATATTAAGGAATTACTTAAGCGTTTTGGGATGGAGTCAGCCAAGCCCATTGATACTCCCATCTCTCCTTCAACTAGGTTGGTAATGGATGATGGTAGTCCCTCAGTTGAGGAGAAATCCTATAGGGGCATGATAGGGTCACTCTTATATCTAACTGCTAGTAGACCTGACATTGTTTTTAGTGTTGGTCTATGTGCACGTTTTCAGTCAAACCCTAAAGAAACTCATCTAAAGGCTGTTAAAAGGATTTTTAGGTACTTAAGACATACACCTGATCTAGCCTTATGGTATCCTGAAGGTTGCAACTTTGATCTTGTTGAGTATGCTGATGCTGATTACGCAGGTTTCTTGGTTAATAGAAAAAGCACCTCAGATATGGCTCACTTTCTTGGACCTTGTTTGGTATCTTGGGCAACCAAGAAACAACTCTCTGTTGCCTTGTCCACAGCAGAAGCTGAGTATGTGGCAGCTGCATCTTGTTGTGCTCAGTTATTATGGATAAGACAACAACTCAAGGACTTTTGTGTTGACATAGGATGCATTCCTATTTATTGTGACAATACAAGTGCAATTAACATTGCCAAAAATCCATGTCAACACAAAAGAATAAAACATATTGACATTCGTCATCATTTCTTGAGAGATAATGTTGAAAAGGGAGTGATCTCAATGAATTTTTGTGCCACTAAAAATCAAATTGCTGATATATTCACAAAGGCATTGAGTAGAGAACAATTTGAAAGGAATAGACTCGAACTAGGCTTAATTAGAACAACCTGACCAACCTGTTCTCTCTCCCTGTTTGCAAAATTTAAAAGTGACGGGTACAACATGTTAAATTTTTGTTTGCAATCAACTTGTGTGCTATGTTTAGCATATGTGAGGTTTGCAACTTGCTGACACTCGTTGAGGTCTAATGAGATTGCCCTTATTGTCCAATGTTACCGAGCAAGTAACCTCAAGAACAAGCATCAGAAACAGATACGCCTCTTGTTTGTCAAATGTGTGCAACAAATTGAAAACTGCTAATCTCTTCCCGAGGCGTGCGCAATAAATGCTAAAGTCCGTTGCAAAAACGGGCAAAATCTTTTAAAGATTTCGCACGTCTCTCTCTCCCTTTAAAGCTCTTGCTCAATCTCTCACCTCCACCGAAACTCTCTTGCTTTGAAACTCTGTTCAAGAAACCCTAATCTCTCTCCTTCCTCTGAAAAATGGCATTCCCCATTAGCTTCGAGAGCTCCTCGACCTTGACCCAGGGCAACCAGACACAGGGCACAGCCTTGCAAACAGCCACAGCCCTGTTTGCACCTACACAATTTCTGACGGCCCTCATGGAAGGTAAAAATACTGAACCTCCTCGATCCATTGCCTATAAACTTTTTGGGTTTTTGAAAAGTATCGACCTTAGAACAGTGAATTTGAAATTGGAAGACATCCCGTACAAATTTGGGTGGGAATTGATTTTGTTTGGTGAAACGGGCGCATGTCAACCCCAAGAACTTGTTGGGGCATCTGAAAGAGAAATTGGGGCTTTAGATGAACACTTTCTGTTGGACCATGGGTTAGATGATATCAATTCGTTTGGGCTGTTTTCTGAGCAGGAAACGGGGTCAGAAACAGGGCCTGAAGTTTTTAAGGATGACCTAGGGGAGGATTTGTCAAAAAAAAAAACAAAGGGGGAAGTAGTGGTCAAATGGAGGAGTCCCCTGTTAAGCCTGCACAAGCCACACCGGTAACACAAACCGGTGAGAAACGCAAAATGTACAAAATTGTGGCTAGGCGTGCTAGAGTACCAAGAACACGACCACCATCAAGGCCTAAAAGCGGCCAGACTGAAGCGCCCTCAAAAAGTGAACCCCCTGTCAAACCAAAACCACAAATCCCCTCTTCGGCCAAACCCACAAACAGACCCACAAGAAAATCAGCCCGAATAGCTTTTCACTCCACTCCTCGTCCTGCCAAACAGTCAGCCCCTGTTGTTGAGGAGATTGATTCCTCCTCTGAGCCTTCATCAGATAGCGACACTGAGAACACTGCCTTCAAACAGGGCACGCCCGTGTTCTCAGAGTCCTCAGAGGATAAGCCTCTTCCTATTCCAAAACCATCACCCCTCAAAACTCCCAAGAGAAAAGCCTCCCTCAAACATGCCTCCACCCAAGACCCTCCTACTGAGCCCCAACCTAAACGAGCCAAGAAATCTACTCCATCTGCAATCTCAGCCAAACTGACCCAATTGATTCAGAGACGGGTTGTCAGGGGCAAAATTATAAAGGTCAAGTATTTTGAGAAACAGGGTCTGGGGGTGTTTCTGCACAAGCTGCGTGCACAGGGGTGGTATGAGTTGTTTACAAACACCCAGCTGGGGTGTTCTGTACATGAGTTGGCAGAGTTCTATGCCAACTGCACTGTCACCGAAGGAGTGGTGACAAGTATTGTTAATGGGAAGCAGCTTCACTTTGATGCGAAGATATTAGGGGACATTCTGGGGATTCCCTCCACAGGCTTTGATATATATGTGAGGGAAGACAAGACTATTCTAGGGACAGTCAGGCTGCTGGAACTCGCCCAGAAATTTAGCCAGCAACCAAGCCTGCAAACACCCAAGTCTGTGAAGAAAAGGGACATCACATCGCTCCATCAATTGCTATTTTGGTTTATCATCAAAAATGTCATCCCCAGGGGCCAGGGTCGCAATCTTACTGATGCCATGGATCAATGTTTGATGGATCTGATGGACACAGAAGTGCAAATTAACCTTCCTGCCATCATGATTCGACATATTGCAAGAATTGCAAACACCTCTAGGGAACATGACCTGGGATACGGCTCTTTCTGACTAGTGTGTTTGAGCACTTTGGGGTGACACTGCAGAAGAAGGTGGGCGCTCAGTTCATTGATGAGATCGAGAGTAACACCCTTATGGGGTGTGGGTATGCTTTGATTGAGGGGTCTGCTTCAGAACAGGGGACCAGAACACCCCGTCCTCCTGTTCCTGGCAGTTCCTCAACCAAGCTTGAGTCTACTTTGGAAGAAAACTCTCGCCTCAGTACTGAGCTTAACGCTGTAAAGGCTGCCCTGGACGAGGAAAAAGCTCTAAATGCAAAACGCCATGCAGATCTCCTCGCCCTTCTCTCTTCACTTTCAGCAAAATTTTCTCCTTCTGCTCCTTGAACACCCCTCATGAGCTGTTCCCATCTGTTGTTCTCATAGCCTGTTCTCACTTCTCTTGGTGAATCAGTTTGCACTCTGTTGCACTCTTTTGATGAATGACAGGATATCTTGTTTTTTGACTGGCTTTGCCTTGCTTGCTTTTTATTGTGAATTGCTTGTGTGTGACTAGGATGGCCAATCTCATTACCGTACCAAAACACTTGAGTGTATCGCCTGTTGACTTTCCTCCATTACCCAAGTGGTGGTGATAGCAAACACCCTCTGTTTGACTGTTTGCCCCTACTTTTTAATGATGCCAAAAGGGGGAAGATAGGTTGACCAATATTTTTTTAGTTCTGCCATGGACGAGTTAATTTTCTCACAATCTTTTCGATACTAACTGCTTCATGTGAATTTAAATAATTGGCACTAATCACTTCAATTGTCCTTGAAAGTCAATATGGTCACTTGGTTTGTCATCATCAAAAAGGGGGAATTTGTTAGAATGTATAAGGTTTTGATGATAACAAATCCAAGTGTTTGTAGTTGTTGTTGTTGTTCCAAACAGGCTTTACCAACAGGGCCTTACTGCTGTTTTTCAATATATTAAAACTGCTTGACTAATGGTTTATCAAGAACAGGTACTCAAGTCAGCGATATAAGAACAACCATGAGAAACAGGCTCTGTAAGGTGTTTTGAAGCATATCCTGAGAAGTGTTTGAAACATAAGATATGTGCAGCTGTGACAAACAGGTTCCGTGCGGTGTTTGAAGCATATTCTGTGAAGTGTTTGCAGCAAAGTCGTTCTACAAGATGACTAGTGGTTACAACAAGATGTCTTGATTTGATTTGGTTTTATATTTTTTAGACTCTTGTTAATATGCCAATTAGAAAGTTTTAATTTACCACTCACTGGAAACGGTTTTGCTTTTCGGAAAATATTTCGAATCACCCTTCAGAACAACCCTGGAAACAGGGCGATCAGGGTGTTTCCAGAATAAGCTGCGAAAAACTGCTTTGCACGATTTTTATCTTTTGGATTTTGAGCAGCTTCTTCAAAGATTTGCAAGAAAGATTTTTTTATGGAGTATCTTATTCTTTACCCTAAAAAACGGTTATCAAAAATCTTAAGGGATTTGCAAAATCTTTTTGAATAAAAAGAATATCCAATTTTTGGCAAGTGGATAAGGTAGTTGAGAAAAACATGGGCTAGCTGCTGAAGAACACCGCCTTATGCACGCGGTTCAGGAAGTGTTTTCAACTCATGTCACCTTACCCCTTGTAGCTAAAGGATTCTATTTTCTCTAGGATTTTAGTTTCCAAAAATTTCAGAAATAGTTTTTCCATCCCTTGTGGGTAAAGGATTCTATATTCTTCAGATTTTTTAGTTTCCAAAAATTTGATGAATTGTGTTCCAAGCACTATAAAAGGCGGCTTCTTACAATCTTGGACATATCGGTTTTCAGAGAAAAAAATCTGAGTTCATGAGCTAAAACGTTTGAAAAGAAAACCGAGCCTTGTGAGTGAATTAATTGAACTTTCAAAGTTGGCATACTAGGACTTCATTGTACCCTATATTAGCTTAGTTGAGAAGCATTGTAATAGGGTGTTTTTTTCTTTACATTCTTCTTTCACAAGAGTGAGTAGAGTGTGTGTCCAAATCAAGGGGATTTTGGACGTGGGGTAACTTGTCTTAGGGAAGACAGGTTACGTGTGTTACAAGTTGTAACAAGGTGTGTTACTATTGTAACGTGATTAGCCCGTTTAGTGAAGTGTTTAAATCCTACACGAGGTAGGTCGTGGTTTTTAACCTCAGTTGGGCTAGAGGTGTTTTCCACGTAAAAATCCTGTGTCCATTATTTCCGCATTCAATTTTGTTAGATTTTCGCTTCTGCTTATCTCAGAAACAACCTGTGCGAACAGGGCCTAAGACTGTTTGCCAGCATATTGCGAAAATCGGACACCACAATTCACCCCCCCTCTTGTGGTTGTGTACTCTCTAATTCAACACTTGCGCTGCCATGGTAGATCCGGCTTGCTTCTTTCTGCGTGCGCCGCTTTGCTTGCGAGTAGTAGCTTCGATTTCAGGATTCAAGGGAAGTAAGTTGTGACTCCCCTGACTGCGCCTGTGCATACAAAGCCAAAAACTATACCAAGCATAAGCAGGCTCAAGCAAGGGTAAAAACAAGCAGGGTGGAAAGAGAAGAAAAATAAAAGAAAGAGCCTAATCTCAAGTATAATAGTCGGTTCCGATGTCAAAATGAACATGCTCCCCGACAACAGCGCCAAAAACTTGTTATCGTTTTACTCAATAACCGCAAGTGCACGGTGCCAGTTGTAGCTAGCAACGGCAAGTACGGGTCGTGTCCACAAGGAACTTGGTTTCAATCACCGAATCCAACCTTAAAAACTCAATTTAGGCCAGAGTCTAGTAGAATGGGTTTTCACTAGAAGTTAACTATATTCAATGTAAAGTTACTGCTTTTATCACAATCAATGGTGACAAGGGTCTTGGATTGGGGCTCACCACACTTTGATGTTCTTAGGATTGTAATCTAGGTCATGTGAATCTGCCTACAAGACAACTGAAATGGAATGGTTACAAATTAAATGCGTCTACGCCTTCTCTCAAAGGTCATTAGACTGGTCAAGTTATCCTAGTTATCTATTTTCATGAAACTAGAGTCGCAAGACCACAAGATTGTGTAACCCTTAATTCCTAATTGAAACCCCAACTATTTTCATGTTAAGAAATTCAATCGCTCGTAAAACCGCTCTAAGTAAAGGACTTAACTTTCGTTAATCTCCTAAACCCTAATTACGAACATGAATACAACCCTTTTAGGCAATTCATCGAACACCTGGCATGCTAAGCGAGAGTTCAATTATAACATAGGCATCAATTCACGAAAACCTAGGACATCAATCCAAATCACATCAAAAGGGGCTACGCCCAATCCAAGACACGGGATTTAGCCTCTAATCGTCATTCTAATCACAATTACAATCAAGAAAATGAACATGCTCAAAGGTATTCAACTTTGAATTAAAACGCAAAGGAAAAAGGTAGAGGAATGTACTCTGTGCAATTTGCAGCAACAATCTACCAAAAGCATAAAGAAATCCTGATCCGCTGTCTTGAATTTCACAACAATCAAAACCAAGAACTATAAACCCTAATCACCGTTTTCAAGAGAGAAAAAAAAAATAGAGAAAAGCATAAATGCCAATTACAACGCGAAATCGCGACTATATGGGGAAAACTAATACCCACCGTGCCACATCTCTGGCTTGCGTTTCCTCGTTCCTCTGGGTGGCACGGTCAGTCTGCATGGCATGGTGCCACCGTGCCACTCTCTCTTGGCTTGAAATCCTCCTTTTTAGCTCCTATTTGGCGCGGCACTAGCTTGTTTTTCTCATTTCTTTCAGTCTAACCCCTGAAAACACAAAAACACACTTTTAAGTAGATTTGAGGTAAAGAATGACTAATCAACCTCTAAACTCTCGGGATTTTACCAGAAGTCGCCAAGATGAGAGGCAAAAATCATGCCTAAAAGTGTGTAAAATAGAGGTTTATCAACTGACTACAATAGTCCTCAAAACTATTTCAGTTTAACCCAAATGATTCACTAACTACTTATAAATTCTTAACTCGTTTCAGTTTCAACCTAACTATTAAATCAACAATCACAAATATTTCAAAAATATTTGTAAAGTAATAGTAGGTTTAGGGATCGGAAACCACCCACCTGGGCTCCAAGCCTAGGACCCATTCTAAGGGCTTTTGGATGTTGCCGTGGATGCACAGGAACCCGAAAATTCGACTCCTAATTCATTGCTACACTCAGATCCAAAGCAAACCAACCCAAGCCCTTGGTCTTCCTTCCCCACGCTACTGTTCTGAACCAGAGTCGCTCCCTCTCCCCTTAGGCGTTGCCATGGTTATCGGTGTCAACCCCATCTAGGCGTGGTGGTGTTTGGTGGTTCTATGGTGGCTAGGGTTTCTAAACCCGAAACCCTACTGCCTCTTGTCTCGCTCGATCTCTTTCTCTGTGTCGTGGTGGCTGCCGTGCAAACCGAGTGGTCGCCGGTGCCGCGCCACCACCCTGCCGCCGTTGGCAGGCTGTCTTGCCGGCCCCCTTCTCTCTCTCTTTCGCTCTTTCTCATTCACCCTTGATCTCTCTCTGGTATGACCGGGCACAGGGTCGCGGCTGCAATGCATGCTGGGGTGGCGCTACCACCGTCGCCACCTCCCCTCCTCCCTCTCTCTCCTCCTCTTTCTCTCTGGTTTGCTGGGTTCGAGGGGTAGGGGATGCCCCCTCCCCTTTTTTCTTGTTTCTGCTGAAGAAGGAAGGGGGCCTTGGCCCGGTTTTGATTTCCTTTTTTTTATTTGCTGTTTTGGGTAATTTAGTCCCACCTTCTAAGCCTAGTTCAGTCCTAAATCATCTGATTCCGCTAATCTCGACCCCATGTGCCTTCTTACAATTTGCCAATTTTGCGTTGGTACGACTTGGCTAGTTCCTAATGAGTTTGCTAATTTCACGAAATCACGTAATTAACTAAGAAAAATTTATAAAAATTATTCACATAATTATTACATACAATTATCACACGAAAAAAATTAGCCTAATGCAACTAACTCAATCAAATATGTTAATGAAAATAGTAACTCAAAAGATTAGCCTAAGGTTGAAAACCTCAGCTATTACTTTCTCCCCCCTTAAAAGAATTTCGTTCTCGAAATTCCAAGGTTTACAATTCAGTCAAACGCAAGATGCACACAAGTACTATGATTTCCATGATAGGATTCCAAAAGGTTTTATTTTGCAATCAACTATATCTTTTAAATTGAAAAAGGGCTTACGGTATCCAGTCTCCTCCTTACCAATCCTCTTCAAGTGTCGACTCACTCTATTTAGGCGTCGAGAGCAAATCGCATCAAAGTGAGCAATTGAGATGGCATGGAAAACCATATAAGCTTATTTAAAAACGAACACCGATCCTCAATTATGTAGACACTAATTGCATGGTGAACAATAACTCTATGTACATGCATTATTATGGATTAGCATCTAAAGGTATGACAATTGGGGCATAACATCTAAAGGTCATATACAGGTACTTTCTTTCTAATTCAAACTACCTTTATGATCGAAACGGTTAACCAGCAGACTCCTATAACACACTAGAGTAATAAGGGCATCACATAGCATCACGTAGCATCACTTTAGTAAAATGTCATCGCATAGAGCCAATAACTAAGCATTCTCATGCCTAAAAATCATAGGCAACACGAACTCATCTAACACGTATATAGCAAGCAATTTATAAGAGGAAAACATGTGCAACTGACACTCCTATGTTTATACATCGACCCCATCTAATTTTTAGGCCTTTCATTCATACCAACTTATACGGGACATGTCATGGTCGTATGAAGGCGGTTAGCTTAACACGATTCATTCAAAAGCATGAAGACATCAAATCACTCTAAGGTTAAATCAGTTAGCCAAAAAGCTATCGTATCATACCAAAGTAGTGGAGGCATCATATTACATTAGCTTAATCACAATAGTTTACCTAACATAAAGTCCTACCCTTAAGCTTCCATATGGAATTAGTTTCTCTCTAAGTCATGAAGCCATTGGGGGTAAATTGACATGCCCATGTCCTAATAAGGATGACACAAGTATTTACCACTATATAGTCAAACCACACCATAATACTTCAATTAAACACTTTAACTGTCACATTCCATATCTTTAAGGAGCAGGTGATACGATATAGGCTCACACATGACCGCAAGTACACCTACACATCATCGTGTCACTTGAAGCACGTGGGCAATTTCGTATCCAAACGGAGGTTGGCCCCTCCTCAATGCGAGGTCCTAACATGTTATCTCTTAGTAAACATAAGATATGCAATGGTGAGCACATGCAAATGCAAATTCTGATAGGCACTAGGTCGTGTATTAAACATATGCACATCCGGCTGTTCAAGCTATAACATGAAGCGATATGAGTCATGTAATGCAAGTAACACCCCAAAGATCTTAGCATGCAATACGCCAAATATACTAGACCATGCATCCAACTCAACTGAATCCTATACAGACTCAAAACATGCTCTAAGAAGCTCATCCACTTGACAGTTCACTCGCATAACTAGTCAGTGACGCAACTCCTATAATGCATCAATGACCGTGCATAATGAACGTGAATATCTATATGTATGTTGACATGACCTTGAATGCTCTACCATGCTACCTTTCTTACACATGAGGTATACCCATCTATAGATGTGAACTCATGCAAATATAAATCTACCACCATCTAGTCACGCATTACATACATCGTGTTCAATTATTGTAACTTTTATATGAGAAAACAAAATTGATGGACTATAAATGATGATTCAAGAGTCGTGCTATGCAACAAATAGCATAAATCAACTCGCTCGACTAATACAGTCATATGTTTAATCAAGCTCAAGCCAAACAATCACTGAAAACTCATTCTCTTAGCATCCGACCACAAACACATCAATGGCCACTTGCAACATTCCTAACCATAGGCACTTCCATGGGTTCACAAACCACATGATGCCATAAACATCCCTTAAGGCATGCAAACTCACGGGTTGTTACGTAGGGAAAACACCTAGATGTGTATCTACGCGTGTTATCCCCATTTGCAACCTATGGTCAACGATGTGCACTAAAGCTCATCCAAATTTAGGAGAGATCGGCGATCAATGGGCTATGATTGTTTGACTATGATCGACATTAATGGTCTTATAGGTATACGTTGAGTCTGATGAGGCACGCCTGTCCCATAGGTAATCATAGGAGTCTTACTGTATAGCTTGCTCACCTTGGTAGGAGTCGTTTACTATGTACAATTTCAAAGTCTAATAGGTTCTTTTTTCCTTGAGCTTTGTAGGTGTATTAGGGTTCATTCTAACCAAAACATTAGCACCCCACATCGCCTAGTAATGCACTATACAGGCAACAATGACAAAGATGGAGAACGATAGGTACGCTTATGCAATGTTCAATGAGATCCTACCAGTAGCACTTAATCCTTCAGGCATGCATATGAAAATATCCCCTAATTTCCTCAGGCAATTCAGAATTCATAAAAGAAAGGTATCATTTAGTAGGATCATCGATCATAGCAATCAGTCTTCAATCATTCCTCTCCTAGTCCATTACGAATGATTCCATCGATGTACACATTTACAAGCAGCATCTTGACACGCAGAGCGTAAGGGCATGTACTTGTGAATCTAAACTCAGTCATCATCACTAAAGGAACGCAAGTCCTTCGGTGCAAGGTAAAACTAAACTCGACAACCAGAAGGACATTAACATTTCAAAATCTTAAATTTCAAAGGTGGAAAATAACTTATCCATTTTTAGCTTCTTCTCTACCATCTTTAAGTACGTCTGCTCTCTCTATTGTAGGGTCCGAGGAGCAATCCGACACGTAGCGACAAAGAATGAGCTCGGAAAAAGATTTTCAATCGTTTGAGTTTCAATCAACGTGCGTTAACTTTCGATTATCTTATTAAGGCACAAAAATAAATGTTTTACTATTCGAACCATCACTTAGCTCACACAAGAAGGCGTAAGTTAATTGGGTTCACATTCTAACATACGACTCACATTTAACCGAATCACATAATAGTCAATCAGTCAAGTCAATTAGAATGTTAGGAACACATTGCACCAATGGAGCACCCACAACACCACCTCAAGGCGTAGGGAGCCATTTAGCTCCTACACTGATGCATAACTCGCCAATTTTAAACAATCGATCTACTCGGGCAACACTTAAGTCGCAAGTAACAATGCTATGAGGCACACTTGCACGCAGGGCACGACATAAGTCACATTATCACATGTCCCAGGGCAACTATATGAAATGTAAGACTTAGGTCGTGGCCTATGGTCGCAGAACTTTGCTCTAATACCATATGTAACACCCCTAGCTCCTACGGTTAGCAGTATTCATGATTTCTTAATTCCAACTTGAATTCTAGGGCAAAATGGACATAGTTTTGCCTAAAAATGGGCTAAAACCAGGCTTCTAGCCTTACAATAGGTTCCTGTAATCGATAAACGTACAAACACATATTCATAACTCAACGACTATACGCCGGAGATCACAACTCTACGGGTCACATACCTGGAGTATACTAAGAAATATAGTTCGATAATAGAAAAGAAATGAAAAGTACAACTCAACAGATCACACTTCCAAAGTACTGGTGTTTACATCCCAAAAGAAAATGAACTCCAACTATAAGACGACTGATAAATCAGACGATCAGCTCACACGACCATACAGAGCGACTTCTAGACAATATGCATTACATGGCTTCAGTAATTAGCTTACATACACTCAAAAACTTAAATTATATCACAATACATTATTTAGCTCATAATTTAACGTACGAAAGCATATAAGCCTACTTCTAGGGCAGCAAGGTAGATTCCACCTCAGCTTACATGAACCGACTTCTACCTGTCACTTTAGGAACCTGAGGAAAGGGAAAAGATAGGGGAATAAGCTACCACATGCTCAATGAATGATTCCCAACCCCCAGAAAACCAAAAAGTTACACGTAGTACTTTAGGTAGCACATACACACATAATCTGATATATAATATCATATAATAAGCATGTAGGGTCTTCACATCTATTGTCACCTCAATGACATTTCTAACAGGATGATAACCCTATACTCCTTCTAAATTCATGCCTAAAGTACTGAACTTGCCTGAACTAAGTCTGTTATAGCTTATTGGTGGTAATTCCATGCTATATCAACATAACATCACACAATATAAGCATAACGTCACATAACACACACAAAGGATTCATTAATAAGCTATTTCATGCAACAATTCAGGTATTCGACGCAATAGAGAAACTTAGTCCACATATAGGCACCTATCGTCAAGGAGTTTAAACGAAATGACCAAGTGGGACTCCTTTTTGCAAGAGAGTAAGATTAATGCATATCGCTTAAATCAATGGAAGTTGTTATAAAACCATCCTTATGCACTTGGCAGATAATTGAAACCCAATAAAAACTCTTTCCAAGAAGATATGCATCTTTTCAAATCTTTACACCAACATTATCCTCGATTGAGGCATTCACATCACATAACACGTATAAAATCATTTTCATAGGCATCGGAATCTCATATTTGTGCTGGGTGCGGGTGACGCTGTCACTCACGTCCCATCGTACCAGTGAGATCGTCACTCACATTTCATATTATATATTATCCCCGTCGGGATCTTCCAGCGTTGCCACTTCTAAGTCTACTTTCTAGGCAACATATTACCCCCGTCAGGGTCTTCTAGGGTTTCGACTTCTGGTTCTTTCTTCCTAGGTATTAGGGTTCCCGAGAACCAGACATTCTCCGTAATCATTATATATGTAGCACCATTTTTCTAGCCCAAAACGTTTTAATGCATTTCAACTCTAAATGCGTCTGCATTAAAACATTCATTGTATCACAAACAACGACATTCTCATTATCCTGAGGCTCAAAGCCTTAATGATTTCACATCGATTTAGAAAGCATAAACCACTTATTTGGTAAAATATGCTTAAAACGAGTTAATGTTTGCATATTCATTCACTCTTCAAGACTGGTGATATAAAAGGTCTTTTTAAACGTTAACAGTTGCATTCACACATAAATATCTTGATTTCTTTACATTTCAGATGCAACAGTCATTTCACAATACAAAGCCCCATGCATTTGTGAGAAGAATCAATTAAGTTATGAAAGGTTTTACAGCATTAAATCACAACTCACCCTTATTAAATGAATGGTCTAATGTTCATGGTTAGCTACACATCCAGAATGCTAAGCATATCAAACAAACCATTTACACACTTACCAATGCATGTCTGTCATATTTAAATCGTAACTAGGCTTAGCAATTAAGCACTTCAGTTGCCCTTAATGTTCATTCCAACTTTCCATATGCTAGAGGAACGGTTTAAAACAACTTATATTCTTAAAACGTCATCATGTTGAATTCGCGTTTTCTTTTCAATTCCTTAAACCCGTTGAACCATTCAACCGAACCATTTAGCTAAGTCGTTTAGTGGTTATGGGTTATCCACATTGCAAGAAGTTTCAGCAATTTAGGTAGGCAAAATGATAAACAACTAGGACCATCTAAAATCACATGAATAATCTTTTAAATGAACCTTTCACTGTTTCTCAAATTCGAAAATCGTTTGCATAACACGGTGACATTAACTTGAAGGGCAAAGGTTAGCAAAACCACGGCTCAATTAAGCAGCATACTACAACCAGGTTCAGGTAAATAACAAGTAATACACTGCATCGAAACACAAATTTACACTTCATAAATTAATGGAATTTAACACAAACCGAACTCCCACCTCACAAGATCGACCATAACAGTCCTCAAAACCATTTTAGTTCAACCAAATGATTCACCGACTACTTACAGATTCTCAACTTGTTTCAGTTTCAACCTAACTACTAAATCAGCTATCACAAATATTTCAGAAACATTTGTAAATGGATGGTAGATTTAGGGATCGGGAACCATCCACCTAGACTCCAAGCTTCGGACCCATTCTAAGTGCTTTTGGATGCTGTTGTGGATGCTCAGGAACCAGAAACTTTGACTCCTAATTCATTGCTACACTCAGATCCAAGGCAAACCAACCCAAGCCGTTGGTCTTCCTTCCTCATGCTACTGTTCTGAACCCAGAGTCACTGCCCTCTCCCCTTAGGCGTTGCCACGTCAAATCTAGCTAGGCATGATGGTGTTTGGTGGTTCTTTGGTGGCTAGGGTTTCTAAACCTGAAACCCTGCTGCCTCTTGTCTTGCTCGATCTCTCTCTCTCTCTGTGTCACGGTGGCTTCCATGCAGATCCGGCGGTTGCCAGTGTTGCGCCGCTACCATGTCGCCGTCGGCAGGCTGCCTTGCCCCCCTTCTCTCTCTCGTTCCCCCTCGATTTCTCTCTGGTATGGCTGGGCACAGGGTCGCGGCTGCAACACATGCCGGGGTGGCGCCGCTACCATCGCCAGTGCCCCTCCTCCCTCTCTCTCGTCCTCTTTCTCTCTGGTTTGCCGGGTTCGAGGGTCATGGGGACCTGGGTAGGAGACACCCCGCCCTTTTCGTGTTTCTGCCAAAGAAGGAAGGGGGCCTCGGCCCCATTTTGATTTCCTGTTTTTTTTGCTTATTTGCTGCTTTGGGTAATTTAGTCCCACCTACTAAACCTTACTCAGTCCTAAATCATCTGATTTCGCTAATCTAGACTCCACATGTCTTCTCATAGTTTGCTAATTTCACATTGGTACGACTTGACTAATTCCTAATGAGTTCGCTAATTTCACGAAATTGCGTAATTAACTAAGAAAAATTTATAAAAATTGTTCACATAATTATTACATACAATTATCACGCGACAAAAAAAATCCTAATATAGCTAACTTAATCAAATACATTAATGAAAATAGTAACTCAAACGATTGGCCTAAGGTTGAAAACTCTGACTATTACAGCAAGTCATACCATTATGTACTTAATTAAACAAATATGTCTAATTATTTTTTAAATTAATTAATTTGTGTAATTTAAATTTTTGATATTATAATTGAACGCGGGATGCTTGGGCACTAGGCTCCCCCCTTTTATAACTGCAAGATAATATCTTGTACTTCTTTTATTCAATTTTATTTGGTTTTCATTTTAACTAATCTTGAGCTATAATGCTAGTGGTAGAAAAACAGATAACCATATTCGTATTGGGGTCAGCCCATTAGTAAAGTTTTACTTGATTGGATATTAATAGGTTAGTTATTAAAAATATTAAATTATTAAATAGTTTATTAGCAGTCAAATTCCTACAACATATTAAAATGCTCTAAACGGGTTGCCTCATAAATGGCCAACCCACTACTAACCTTCTTTGAATGCACGGGTCGATCAACTCAAAACAAAGTGGGGCTTGATTCTTTGCCCACCTATACAAGATGTTCATATATTATAATAAAAAATTTGAATATTTTTAATATTCTTTTGAGAAATTAAAATTATTATGCCTTTTCATTAAATAATAAAAATCTTGAGTAATAAATATGCAGAATTTTTAATTTTGAAAAAAGAAAAATAACTCACTAAAAAGGCATTCTAAACCCATTGGGTTGGTCTGAAACCCGTAAAACTGAAATATATATGGTCGTATTTTATCCAAACCTGAAGTACACCCAACCCGTATTTTACCCGAAGCCGAATATCTCGACCCGTATTTAATCCGCCTGCCCGAATTGACATGTCTAATGGCAGCCTTAGAGAGAAGATAGAGAGAGAAAGTAAGAGCGTCAGTTGGAGAGAAAATGATGTTATCATTTTATTCCATCACTTTTGATACAGCTTAGATACGTTCCAAGAGACTATAAACTACTTAAGATACTGATTTATACGTTTGATAAAGCATTCATAAGTATCAAAAATTTAAGTTTAAATCCTGGCAATGTTAACTACTACGTCTCTCATTTATTACAACGCTAAAAAAAGTAATTAACCTAATGCAATCGGATTTGAAATTTGAACGCAATTTCAACGTGTTCTTTTAATCTATGATGTTGTTCTTAGCTCTAAAAGTGCATTTGGATATTAGAGGGGGGGAGGGGAGGTTAATAAAGGGGAGGGAAATGGAGGGAAAGGAAAGGGGGTGGAGGGAAAATGTATTTATCTTGTTTAGATTTAAAGTGGAGAGGAATGAATGTTAAATATATGTGTTATATTTAGATTAGAAAAGGGAGGGGAGAGGAGGGGACGGAAAAGAAAAAATTAATATTATTATAATTGAAATTTTTATGTCACTTCCTCTCCCCGCCATTCACTCCCAATTTGGGGGAACAAAAATTGAATTATGGGGGTTAATGAAGGTGAAATATTCTTCCTCTTTTTTCTCATTATTTTTTTTTTTAAACAAGAGAAAGGTGGGTTAATTAAGTTCTCTTTCTCCTCCTTTCTCTCCCTTCCCTTCTTCTAATCCCAATTCAAGCACAGTGTTGGAAAAGGTCCTATGGGCATGTGTGGTAACGTACGTGGGGGCCTCATTGGAATGGTCGAGGCGTCGGCAAAGGCGAAAACGGTTCCGGAATTTGTCCCCCTTCTCGGTGTTTAATTACTGTAACTTCACCACTGGAACATCCACGTAGTAACAGCCAATAGGACAAACAGAAGCAAACAAGATCTTTCGGTTAGTAGCGATTCCAATCCCAAATGAACCAAACTCTTACCAAACCTCATTGCGGAAAAAGAGATCGGTGAATTTTCCGAGTTGGGTATGGTTTTATACGCTGCGCCCAATCTCCATCAACCTAGGGCCATCAAAAAAAATTTATGTCCGTTTAAAATCTACGAAATTCGTCTTAATACGTATGAGTATAGGCATTAAAAATGAAAAAAAATAATGATTATGGAACGGCGTTGCTAAAACAGGTATAGGTATAGATGTGGGTATAACTCCTATCTGCGTCATACCGCATCATGCCTGTTTTATCAAATATCCATCTTGTACCCGCCCCATATCCTTCCCATATAAAACATGTACCCGTTTATTTAAAATTCTATTGTGTTGCCTAAACTTAGATATTTTGCTAATTACTTTGAGTTGTACTATATTGAAGATTCCAATAGGACATTTTGTTAGAAACTATAACTATTGAGTGTTAATTTTTTGCTTGAATTTGTAAATTGTATTTGATGGATATGATATTTTGTTGGAAGGTTGACGTTCATATGACATATTGACTGGTTGGTGTTGAATATGGGTATAAAATAGGTTTAATTCTTTTTATTTTATATGTACCTAAATAAAATCCGCATAGTCGCTATACCTAATGGATATAGGTATAGCTTTGCAGTACTCGATGGATATAAATATGGGTATGGATATTAATTTTAAAAATAGATATAGATGAGGGTACGGCTAAATCTGCCCCCTACCTGCCCCATTGGCACCCCTATTTCCACCGCATTTAGACTTTTTTCTTAGTCAAATTTAGACTTGATATAGCTATGGGTTTCTAAATATTTATCATACCGCAATCAATCTAAAATGAGGTAGGTCTAATAGAGACTTACAGTCAAAATATAGTTTGAGCTGAATCAACGGCTAAAAGAACATTGAAAATTATAAATTATTCAAAAAATTTATTAAATAATCTCTATTTATGCCCCAATTTTTCATGATAGTTAGTTAAAAGGTTACGACTGCTTGTAACTTCTCCTTACAACTCTTTATAATTCTTTACAACTCTAACAAATTCTTATAACTTCTTACATCTTTTTATTTTTTCCAACTCTTTTACTATAATTATTGACCAATGTATATTTTTTGTACTTGTCTATGACATATTTAGTTTATGGCAAATGTTGTATAACATTCTAGTTGTCATCTTTTTCCACTCAATTTTGTTCAATATGTATAATATTTGTATAAACATAAATTTTTTATATACTATCAATATGAAAAAAACTCTATATATTTTAAGCAACATAATATTTGTATAAACATATTAGTTGAAAATAATTATGATAAATATAATATTTGTTTAATAAATATAACATAATAAACCTATATGTTGAATTGAATTATGTTGTTGAGCAAGTATACAGAAAATAAGTAAACCTACATTTGAAATTGTAATACAAGACGTTTCATCCATGTTTGAGTTTCGACGTGAATCATATATGAAAATTGTCGAACTATAGGTGACAAAATTATTTCGGCTATTTCATCCCTAAAGGTTCAAATTGACTTGTATTTTTCATCTATTTGTTTTCTAATCGAACAAAATTTCAAAAACTATAACCATCTTAATTTTCAAAGTTTTTATATTTCATAAAAGCTAGTTTGATATTTTGAGAGATTTATTTTTATAATTTTTTGGAAATATTACCTTAAAAATATTAATTTTAATTCATTATATTTAAATATTTTTTAATTTTAAGGGTTCCATTTAACTTTGTTGCGAAAAATTGTTATTTTATCTTCAAGGGTTCATTTTAATTAACGGGAGGTTTTTTATTTGCTTACACAGAGGTGAAACTAGTGTTTAAAAAATCCTACTATTTGTGGTTTATTCTCATAAGTCATGTTATTTCACTATTATTTTGTTCATCAAGAAACGATAATTTGTTTAGTGAAGGTTTAAAATTAATTTCATAAATATCACTAACATCTTATGCATAATTTATTTTTATGAAATAATTTATTTCAATGATCGTACATTAAAGACCAACTATTATATATACATATCTAAAAATTAAATGTATATGGAACTATTGAGTTGGGAAATTAATGATAATTATTTGCTTTTTCTCCAAAAAAAAAAATGTACACAACTTTTTAATAATTGTACAATTACTTAAATCTATCATCAGAGTTTCTTACAAATCTAACATATTCTTACATCTTTTTACAATTCTTTACATCTTTTTATAATTCCTTACAGCTTCATCATATCATGAAAAAGAACATATCTTTAACCTGTCATCTTTCGTTAGAAACTTGTGAATGATTATTATATAATCATTTGAAATACATATAAAATAAATCTTTAATTACTTATAGAATGTCTAATTTTTCAGGGGCATTAAGGTATCTTATCAAATTTGGAGTACAAAATTTATAGAAATCTAATGAAAATCTTTTGAAAAGAAAGTAAGAAACCAAAATATATAGAAACTTGTATAAATCTAAGATCGATAGAGTTCATATGTAACTGAATTGATACCATGACCAACAACAATCTGATTTTTGGATCAATTTGTTTCTAGTTATTGTTGTTATCATTGGTATGCGAGGGAGCATTTTTACTTTCATTTTTAGTTTCTTAGAAATAGAGGGAAACCTTTCCTGGCTAATGAGTCAAGCAACACTTATTCGACTCTTGCTCACCATCCCATTCCACGAAAAGCGAAGACCCGTGAATTGGTGAAACATATTGCAGAACTCGCACGGAACGCCTTCTTAAAAAGGGGTAAATCACAGTGGCTTTAGTGTGCGCGTAGCCCCTCCTTTCTCGTCTCCCAAAAACAGACCCAAATTTTATTTTATTTTTTTTTTGAAAAATGTCTCCATCATCATGATCCTAAAAAATGGAAATCAACGTCAATTTTTATATACAATGGCATTACCAATTTGTCTTCTGTTAATTGCCAATTGTCAATCTTCTTTTGTCCAACTTTATTTGTAATTTAATTGCTTTTTAGAGTGAAATGGATTCATTCGAAACAAAATCTATAAATCAGTTTCATTTTTAGTATCTTAAATAAATTATTTCCCAAAAAAATCCATCATAGAATGTAACTATAATAGCCCTAGGTTCTTTTTCTAAATAATTTTTTAACAAGCATGTATTTCTTTTGTTTCCATTTTAATATTGTATCATTTTTACTAGTTCTATTATTCTAGTACGCTTGTTGGTATTGAATCCAATATGACTTAGTTGCGTTCATAATATTCAACTTAAAAGCAAATCTAAGCATAATTTTTACTGAAACTAGCACTCGTTCTATACATATTTAACTGAAAAATATTTTAGTCTAACTAATATTGATAGTATTTCTAGCTTGTTATAATTTATTGGAGAGTCAATAGTGTGAACAAAGACAAAATAACCCAACCCTGAACAAATAATGCTCCATAACATCCCAAAATAATTACAGATAGCTAATTCACCATGTTGACAAGTCCCAATAAGTATAGATATAGTATTCGTTTCTGCAATGTACGGATTAGTCTTGTAGTAACTAACCAACCTATTAATTATCATTAAGTGTTATACATAGATACAATGAGAATTTTATTTTCTAATTTCTAAATATTTTGTGAGGTATGAACTCTTTCTTATACTAGGGTTTTAAATATTTACTATATTCATGAAAAATTTTAATTTTTACATTGTCAAAAGTTACAATGATCAATGACTTTACAAAGAAGCTATTATTATTATTATTATTATTATTATTATTATTATTATTATTATTATTAGCTATTTTATTTTAATTAAAATTTATATTTAAAATTAACTATGTAAATATAATTCTTGATTGGCTCTTTTTTGTTAGCATTTATAATTATAATTAATTACATTGGTTAGACACTAGGTTAGAAGTGAGCATATGTTAGGATTTAGCTTAGAATGTTTAACAAACCTCCTTTATTAGGACATGCGCCATTAGCTGTATCTTAGGACCTTTCGTTTAATATATTTACAGATTCCTATATCATACTCTTCCTCATCAATATCTATATATATATATATATATATATATATATATATATGTATGTATGTATGTATGTATGTATGTATATACACATGTATATATGTATATTATATATATATATATATATATATATATATATATATATATATATATATTATATATATAATATATATATATATATATATATAAATGATATATTTTTACAATTACGTGTTTCTAGTTTGATCCATAGTTATATCTAGAAGACCAGTAGCATGTACTCTAAACAAAGGGTGATATATTTTGCCGTTCATTTGGAGTACGTGCCAGTGAAAGTGCATCAGCATCATTAATTGTAGGCTTAAGGAATATATGCAGACCTTGAATTGAACATAAGATAACGAATAGATCACATTAGGTTGCGATTACTTTTTTTGATTCATGAGTTTAAGTTCAATCTTGTTAGGTCGCACCAAATGTTAGTTATGGTTTTTAACTAACTTGCAAGCCAATTGATAAAATAGGTGAAGGCCTAAGTAGTCTAAAAATAATTACGCATGGAAGTTGACGTATAAATTAAATAATATTTTAGACCAAAAAAATAAATAAATAATATTGGTTGAAGTACCTGAAAAAAGTTGATCACGAGTTGTCTTAACTGGCAGGTACTTTCACTGAACTGGTCCCTCTCTGAGAGTAGCTGTTAACGTGCATGTTTCTCGTTTTCGTATCTTTTACCCGAAGTCTAACCTAACGTAGTCGACTTTAGGAAGCAAAGCATGGTGAGTGGGCTATTATTAAAGTGTAACTATAGAAAACTGGCTATAATATTTTGTGGGGTTATCGGGGAGATGGCACATCAAACAACGTTAGGTTATGATAAATGTACTAGTCACTACCCATTATATCCATCTATACATTTTGAAGGCGTTTTTGTTTCCGATTATTGATATGATTAAGCTATTGGCCACAATTTAAAGAATAAAAGTCTAATTATAAGGATCAAATTAAATAATTGAAACACCTTTTCATTCGGAATGGGTAAGTATGGGTGACCTTAATCGGTCCCTATTGTAGGGGTATCCATTCAAGTTGGTGTGACCTGAGGGGAGAACCCAAAGGCTTGGTTGGTTGCACACATCCAACCCCAAACAAAACATTTCGCTACCTGTAAATATCTAACCCATGACCTCTCATGCAAGAAGTATTAGAGAGGTTCAAGGAGGGAACCCACCTCAACCAAGGTCTGTACCAACAAGCTCCAATGAGGTTCCATTCTAAAATCGATTGGTCATAGGAGGAGTAGCATACTTGATATATAGACTAAGGTCCTTCTCCTTAAACTCCCGATGTGGGACCCAAACTCCTGTGTGACATTCCTAATAATCTCCCCACTGAGTCTCTTCTGAACCACATCATATAATGTTCCCCTTAAGTGAAAGTCTTTAAGCAGACGTCAAACCACCGTCAAAAGCACACCGACACTATACTCCACAAAGCTAGCATACTGCTCCACCCCAAGTCCCCATGCCATCCACCTTATTTTAGGAGTACCAATCATGCATATCCATATGCTTTTTAGTTCCTGTCCATGGTGATTTCTCATGGTACCACCCAAGAGCTCACCTTTGCCACCAAGCCATGCCATAGCACATGTGTTCATGCTAGATCAACATCCACTTGTCATTTCACCTAGCTCCTCCATGGGGCCCCATCACTCCACACCTTTCGCCCGTCCGAATGCACCATCAACTCTGCTACCACATACTAAGGAGATCTAAGGCATGAGCCCACTTCAACTAGGACCCACGGAAACCAGCCCTAGTGAGGTTATATCCTAAAATCAATTGGTCATAAAAGGAGCAACCCACTTTACTTATGTACATTCCTTCTCCTTAAGCTCGTGATGTGGGACTTTAACTCATGTGTGGCATTCCCACGAAGAAGCAATTGCATTACCACATGATATATGCTCACTTGGTAAACAAACACATAAATGAGCAACAAAAGATGCAGATATGTAGGAGTTATGAAAAGTGGATTTGTCTTACATTGACAATTTAAGAGGTCTTCAGTATGTATATAAGCTTGTTAGTCACTATATCTATTACCAATGACTTTTGAGTTGGAACTTCATTTGAACTTGTATACATGACTTATGTATTTATGACCTAATTTCTATAAAACTTACAAGGCATCAGAGCTCAAGGTTGAATTCCTGAATTCCTAAATGTCTCTCATTGTCATTCTTGCTTTTGATCGATTGTTTTGATTTACCAATTGATCTAGCTAAACAAATTAAACACACTACCATTCTTTTAATTGGTTGATTGAGTTGGTCCATTCATTAGTCAAGCTACGCAATTTATTCAAGAATCTAATTTCTTGAAAAATTAATACAATTGTTTTTCAATAGGGATTGAAGCTTCTCATGAAGATTCATTTTCTCTCTTTTTGAACAAATCATCCAAGGTTACAACTTGCAAAGAAAAAAACAATTTAATGGTGATAATTTTACTAATTGATTAGCTCGTTTTAACTTGGGGCTTACCGATTGATCTTGGCCGAGCCTAATGTGAGCTTGAACAATTTGCAAAATGGTTGCGGTGCGATTATATGGTGCTATGTTGGTTATTAAATCCCATAGTTCCAACTATTGATGAAAGTTTGATGTATGTTCCTTCAGCCAAAGAATTGTGAAATGAACTTGCTGAGAGGTTTGGAAAGGCTCATGGATCTTTGATGTATCAACTAATGTGATATTGTTCTTCTACCACAAGGAAACAATTTGGTTTCCATATATTACTCAAGGATGAAGAAATGTTGGGATGAACTAGAAGAGGTTAATGATCTTCACAGATGTATTTGTGCTGTAGCTGTGAGTTATAATTGCAATTTTCATAAGAGAATTCTAGACACAGACTCTGAAAAGAAATGGTTCCAATTTCTCATAGCCCTGAATTCAGGTTATGAGGCTATAAAGAATCAAATTATTGCTATTGATCCCCTACCTATAGTCAATAGAGTACACTATATCATCCAGCAAAAAGAGAAGTAGAAAAAACTAAGAGAAAATATGCAAGTCATGCTTGAAGTTGAGGCTTATGTTGTTTATAAACAAGGTTCTGTACCTACTTCATTCATCAAAAAGATAGCAGGAAAGCTAAGAATGATAGGTACTATTGGCACTACAAGATTAAGGGGCATACCATTGATTAATGTTTCAAACTCAATGGATATTCAGATTGGTAAAAGGACGGGTATGGAAAAAGGATGGCTACTTAAGCTAATTGTAGAGTTTTTTGCTGACATCCTATATCTAGATAACCCAATGGAAATCAATGAGGAGCAATCCACTGATGAAGGTGCTAATAGCCTGATATAACATTAATCAATGTTGTTAATTGTCAAGAAATACTGAAGGCTCTTAAAGGCAAGACTAGAGTTTCTGGCTAGACCTGGCAAAAACCTGAACTGATCCGAACCCACTTGACAATTTTGGGTTTTGAACACAAATTCTAACTTGAACCGAAAAAACTTGCAAATTAAGGGGACAAATCCGACTCTAACCCCGGTGACCTGAATATTATATCCTTATTTTTTGATTTTTCTCTAAATTTTTCCTCTTAACAGTAATGGTTATTCATTATATTGAATATAATTGTTTGGAGAGAGATTATATGATTATTAACAATAATATCTCTTCTTTCCCAATTTCATTTCGGTAAAGTAATATCATACATAACTTGTAAATGAGTCAAGTTTTAAAACTAGGCATGAAATGACGTGAAATAACTATCTGGTCTTTAAAAAATAAATATAAAATGAGATACATATTTAAAGTTTGTAAATAACTCTGTAATAAGCTAAAATTTTGATGTTAGAATTAAAAGATAATTGTAATATCTTATGCTTCTCTAATATCCTTTCATTTGGTTTCCATTTAGTTGGTAACAAATTGTGAAGTTAGTGTTAGATGTAATACCCTATTACTTAATCATGTTTAATTGATTTCAATTCTTGCATTAGTCACATGGTTACGAATCATAGCAATGAGCCGTGCATTTTTCTATTGATGAACAAAGCAATGTTTGACTAAGAAATTACATTAATGTGGAACTATCTATAGGCCATTTAAAGTTTCATATAATTACACAAAGTAAACAATTTCTATAAGCATGCATCTGTACTTGAGTGAAGTCAGCAATTTATCGAGCCAAATAATTTCTTACTAGCTAAGAAAAAAATAAAATTATCAAATTACTATTGGCCAAATGTATGGCCAGTTTTGGGACATGTGTAAAAGAAAAGAAATTGAGATAAGCTCACATTAATTTTGATGTAACAAAGTAATTATCCAAACAAAGGAAAAAAAAAAAGAAATAAGTAATAAAAAGAGCCTTACTAATTTAAGGGGAAATGGCTATTTAAATGGCAAGTGGGCTTTGGAAATAAGTCAACAAAAATCAAAACCCAAGGGAGCCAACCTTCCCTCTTCCCTCTCCTATGCATGGCACCACCTTGACCATTAGCAGGTGCCGGCCACTGTCGACTCTCGCCGCTGGACTTCACGGCCACCCCAAGCCACCAATTCAGCTTGGCCCCACTGTCTCCTCCTCTTCACGTGAATGTTGGGATGAATTGTTATGTTATGATTATGTGATTGTTGGGTGTGAATAGAATAAATTCATTTATGGGATGAATCGACAAGTAATTAGCAATAGTCATAATATGGGTATGACGGTATAATTGCAATAAATTTTGGTGGAAAAAATGTGCATAAGAGAACAGTAGTCTAGATGATGTTTAATTGTTCAAGCAAAGCTATAGTATGCTCAAGTAATGTAGATATAAATGGTTGTTAACGGTTTGTCGCTAAATAAAGGGGTCATGTGACATAATTGAAAGTGGGAAGAAAATTGAGGTAGTTATAAGGACTATTGGTTAGTGCTTGGTAAATTAGGGTGAACTTTGTGCAATTAGCTTTATGGTTGGATTATTTAGATGCTAAGCAGTCAAATTGCTCAATTAAGATTTTAACGAATCATTATGGTCATGAGAAAGTCTAATGGAAATGTTTAAAGAGATAAGTTTGTGAGTCATGTTCGGAATATCGGAGCCACCTGATGCCTTTGGGGGGGGGGGGAAGAGATTGGATTGAGATCTCGCATTGAAAGAAAATCCCACTAGCTAAGAGTATTGGGTTAGTAAAGTGTGGTAATATAGTGTGTGTGGTGCTTTGGGTTTTAAAATGAGAAGCCTAACAGTATGACCGAAACGATGTAAGACTTACAAGCATTAATTCTCTTAATTGATACAAAGCGTCATTGAATCTATTTCCAAGAAAGACACTCCAAAGGAGGAAACGATAAGAGTATAAATAGATGTCAAAAGTATTTTACTACTTGTACCCTTCAAAGACATATAAATTTTATATTTTCTAATGTTACTAAGTTTTACTCAGCCTCTAAAACCTAAGGAACCATTTTATTATTCATCGTTCAATGCAATATTCAATGTTTAATATTCAATGTTCAATGTTCATTGTTAATAGTATCTGCTAGTAGAATTCAATGTCTATCCCCTTCTTGTTAAATGGGAAAATCATAATTCATTGTTCCTTGATGCCATGGGAATTGTTTATAGATTCGGGTCCTAGTCTAGGCCGAGAAATAGTTACTAATCGATTGTTCGAATGAGTGCTCCTCAAAAGATGTTTATAAAGCATAGTTTTAACATTGCGCATACTCTCACTGATTCCTTGCAAATAGTTATTGACTGTACAAAGGTAACGTATTAAGTTATAGTTCATTTTTCCACTGTTTGTGTTTTCCAAACTGTTTTGGATAAGAAAAAGCAAGTTAAGGTGAAGCAGGAACCTACAGAGGTTAAGAGTCCAGGAGAAGTGGTTCAGAGCGGTGATTGCTAATCCTTTATCCTAGTTAGTCATTTTGAGGACTTGAAAAACGACTTATGTTTCGAGCACGTCTGCAGACTCAGTGAAATGTAATTCCGTTTTGGACGTCATTAAAGTGCGATGTGATGCTTACTTTGAAATGTTTAATAAAGAACTTAGACCTTATTTGGTACAATTATTCTAACTGATAGATACTTATGTGGCCGTGTAAAACCCTTGAAATTGACTTTCATAATAATAGCGATTGTCGTAGTTTAGTGAAGTTTCGAGGACGAAACTTTCTTAAGTGGGATAGTATGTAAAACCCCAAAAATTTAATATGGGGAATCATGTGACATGGACCGACCCTTATGATCTAAGTCAGTGCAAAGATTTTTCCTCCATGATTTCTTTTCAAAATTTTACCTATTTCATTAAAGCATGGATTGAAAAATTTTATTCGCGCTATCATTCCCTTGATTTATTCGTTGTTCGATTTTTGATTATTTACCCTACCTAAACCTAAGTATTTATTCACCCATCTTATGAACATTTTATTTATCCTCCCTAGATTCAAAATTTGTGCACCCATTTATATTAAATTTTATTTACCTTCCTAGACGTGAATAACTAAGTACCCAATTAGTAACATTTGACCCAAGGTTCTCCTTCCAATTCCTTCCAAGACTTTTTCCTCTTTTTAAAAAAATTTCCCCTTTTTCCTTTCCCTAGGAGTCAGCTAGACACCCCCTCCCCCTCTCTTTAATTTTTCTCTCTCTTCCTCCCCCAACCTCACAGCTCTCTCTTCCCTCTCTCTCTCGCTCGCTCTCTCTCTCTCTTAGTCCATCACTTTCTCTCTCTCCCCCCCTCCCTCTCTCTCCACCACTCGGCAGCCCCCTGAACTTGGCACCGGCAGCCACGAGCCACTGCCTCACTCCCTCGCTCTCCCCTCTTTGTTGGTGGCAAGTGGGGTGCACTCCCATGCACCCCATGCATACAAAGCCCCAAATCCTTTAACTTTCTTATGTTCTATCACTAATTCACGGTTTTGTTTAGGATTTCAAGTATGCAAGGTTTAAACGAGTTTTTTAATAATGTTTTTCAGAATTAAATCTCTAAGGGCACGACGATTAAATCACTTCTCTCCCGAGATCGCATCGAGGTGAGTCTAAAGGTATTATTTGATAATTGTTTAAATTAAAGATCACAAATTTGATTCGACTTGGATTATGAGGGATGGGAAGTAGGGATATTGGGACCATCACGAGTTATTTGTGAGTGAGATTTTGTGAGAACCTGATCCTAGGGGATTCATTGGGAACGAAAAACATGGATAGAACCTTTTGGGTTCAAGGGCTGCGCGTACGACATCTTTGAAAATTTAGCTAGGACAGGGCCGCAGCCTACAAATCATGAAATTCTTAGGGTAGGTGCATCAGGATGTTTTGTATAATCCAATTTTTGAATCGAATAAATCGGAGTTGTGTAGCCCGAGTTATGGCCACATTACCAGGGACTATCTAGATTAGGATAGCCAGTGACACCATAAAAAGATTTAGGAAACCGACCTAGTTTCAGTTAGAGTTTGATAAAATGCTAAACATAAGATGTATAGGGGACGAACCGACCTTTCCATAATGGGTAAGAAATTGAACTTCCGACATCAGAATAAAAGTTATTAGCTCTGGACGTTGGGCCCAGATTCTGGTTGAATCTAGATCCAGAGTTGGGCCTCAGTTGGGAGCCTTAGGCATGGCTAAAAATTTTAGGAAAATTGTTATAAGTCTATTAGGGGCTAGAGTTATGGTCCACGAGGTTTGGACTGAGTGAGAGTGATGTTTTGGCCCAGGTGCGGAGCAGTAGGTCCAACTAGTAATCGAGCCCATAATTTGTACAGATTCCAGGTAACAATCATGTCCTAACCTTTTCTCAAAGTTTCTTAAAAAAGGCATGTGTGTTGGATATGTAAGCATTGATTTAAATGCTGGTTTTATGAAATTATGGCATGTGTTAACTGAACATGACTCCATAGTTGGATTGCATGATTATGCTATGTCACTAGAATTGGGTGTTGGACTAGTTATGTTGAAAAACAAAATTTGTGCAATAGTAATGCCTTGGGATCGGGTTAAACCTAAATGAACTATGCATAATTTGACCTTGAAACTTGCTAAGCATGATAGTGGAAGTAAAGGCTGAGTATGGATGAGACTAAGAGCTTGTTATATTGACTGAAGGTCGATAGGCTTCTCCGAAAAATAGTGCATACATGTAGCGGCCATGTGCCCTGTGAGGATGTGCGCTAGGTTAGCGGTAATGATCCATGATGATGGTAGGCTAGGAAATGTTTAAGCAGGAACTGTACTAGTCGATGGTGGTCCATGATTAAATTAAGCAGCTGCGTTAAACCCAAGCACATGCCATGAGACCCCGTGGGGTCGCTCACCCTTAAGACCCGATTACTAATATGGGGACTTAGAATTGTATGTGTGCATCACTGAGAACGTGTAAGTATGGACAGTTACATTAGCGGAGAACAAATGAGTGTGGTCTTATTCTTTCCCCTATCCCTAAAGTGTTTCAAAAATGCATTTGTGTGCGTAGTTTAACTGTGAAGGGTGATTGTTATTAAGTTTATCTCACTTTTATAAAATGTTTTGTTTTCAGCTGAAAAAGTATTGCATGGGATTGGGGGACCAAAGGTAGAGTGAGGCCTCGACGCTCAAGCGGAAAGATACAACCTTTAGTTGTTTAAAGAAGAGATTTGTAATGAACACTTGTTTTAGTTTAGCAGTTGCTCTTCAGTAACTGAACCCTTTTAAGTTAAAGTATTATTAAAGAACTTTTGCATTAATTATTATTTTGATACACAGCCTGGTATTTTCAAGAAGAAAATATGGCAGTAACACCCCAAACGAGGTTCTGTTACCACATAGGCTAATAATTAGCAATAAAGAAGATAAATAGAAATTCGGGATGTTACAGGCCGCCTCTACTTCTTTATTTGCAGTCTTGTCCCTAAGAGATGGCGGTAATGCCCTCGCTTAATAGTGCATTCCGCTGACTCATAATATTTATTAATAAAGGAATTTAGAAGGTGAGTAAGTTGGGACGTTACAAAAGTGGTCTCAGAGCAAATTTAGATGTTTACATGACCAGATTAATGCCACATGACCAGATTAATGCCATCATCTGCGGTTTAGATTGCTAAGGCTTTAGGTATGTTCAGGTAAATGAGATAAAATTCATAAGAATAAGGCTAGTTGTGTAAGGAATGAATAAGCCTTGGGGTTGATGAAAGGGTGCGAGACTCTATAAAATGCATATAGATAGATGGCACCACAAGACCCATTTGAAGTGGCATCCCTTGAGAACCTTTAAGCCCCCCCTACTTACCCTAAAACCTCTCTAAGAAGCCCTCGCCACCAATTGCCCCAGAGTTATCAATTGATATATAGAGATGTGAGACCAACATATCTGATATCTGGGCCAGGGTTAATAGGTATTATATCTAGGGCAGAGCGAATGATGGTAATTCTAGTGATTCACATAGCGTAGTGAGTGTAATCAACATTCCTGAGTCCCCTGAGGTGATAGAAATGAGCTCTGATAGGACTGAGGAAGAGCCTTGGAGTTCTGGATCTAAAACAAGTAACAGCAATGACCCATATTACAAGACCAGGGGATGGAACAGGAAGAGGAAGCAAGAGAAGGAGTTGGACATTTGAGGTTACTAAGGAGGTGAATTAGGATGTGAATTTGCAGATATGTAAAAAGATGTAAATATGTAAGGTAGCAGATAAGGAATTGATCCCTAGCAGGGGATACAAAGTTAGCAGCGATAGAGGACTTCAGGTCGTAAGGTTAGAATAGTGACTAATCCAACCTCACCCATCCATTTTGCTTTAAGGGGTAGGCCTTTTGTATATCTACCATATCGATAATACTTCTGGTAGACTAATATAATATACACTATGGCTAAGTTAATGAATGCGTGTAATTTTTATGTGCATGGATACTGGAATTTTTAAATCACTTACAAATGAAATTATCAACAATGGAATATAGAAGAATATAACAATATGGTTTAGTTTGTGACATTTGATTGCCAGTACGAACAACAAAGGTGGCATATTGGCCACACGAGAAGAGTAGCATATGAATAAACAATGATGAAGAGAAAGCGTGAACGTGTAACCATAATGTATACGAATAAGGGAGAGGTAATATGTTTGCGAATAGGTTAGATAGAATGGCAGACCCAAATGATAACATTCTAGAACACAATCTGCAAAGGAACAACATAGAATCTTTGTCAGCCCATGCTGTCAATCAAAATTTCTGGTGGTGACCCCTCAAAGAAGTTAGGAAGCTATTAGTTTAACCCCCCAAATCCTGAGAACGTTAAGGGTCAACAGGGACTACTAAATGGCTTAGACTCTAAACTAATGGCAAAGATTATAGGTGAAGTAATAAAGAAGGTCAAGGGCTCTGGATGGGATAAGAAAGAAAAAGAAAATAAGTTCTTTGACTGGGTTGCAAAACAGAATCCAAAAATATATAATAGCAAAAAAGGCCTAGTGTTACTGGAAGGATGGATCAAATAGATAGAAAAGATATATGATGTTGTGGAAGTTCCTCATAATAGACGTGTGACTACTGGGCTAGGGAACGGTTAAGTTCACCTCTCAAAGTTTTGAGGCCACTTCCAGTAAGTTTAGCAAGGCATTGCGACCAAAGTTCTATCTGATGCACTTGCAAAAGCAAAAATAGAGGGAGTTATTTACCCTGAGGTTGGATAACCTATCAGTAATGGAGTGTGCAAGCTGCTTTGTTGAACTCTAGAGGTTTGCCTTAGAGTATGTAACCACAAATCAAATAAGAATGCTAAGATTTGAGGAAGGCTTAATGCCTTATATTAGGAGCCAGCTAGTAGGATAACCCGTATAAACCAATTAGAAAATCGAACGAGTGAAAAATGAGTTGAGAATAGCCAACCAGGCCAACCCTAGGAAAAGGGTGGAATAAGAAAGACACTTAGGCTAAAGGACTTCCCAATAAGAAGCTTACTAACATGAGACCAAAACCCCAATGCTCAGCTCCTACTAGGAAACATTGCACCAAGTGTGGTTGTACAAACCACAGTACTTCAGAATGTAGGGCGGGGACAATTCGCTGCTTTTGGTGTGAAGATCCCGAATCATCTAATTGCCAACTACCCCGCTAGGTCTGCCCAGTCGGGAAAAGGTCCTACTCCAACTTCTAAACATGGTAAGACCACCGTCTATGCAACCAGTCGCCAGGTGAGTAGAGTTTATATTATCAACATAAAGCAAGCCAATGACTTAGGAATGGTTGTGGCTAGTACGCCTACTTTTAATTTAACACCCCTCGTCATTTTCTTTGATTCTGGAGCTACACAAGCTACACATTCATTTATTTCATTAAAAGTTGCATCTCAAATTGGGATGGAATCCCAATAAACAATTTGTAGATTTGTATGGGAATTTGTCCACGAGAAATACGGTAAAACATAATGATATGTATAGGAATTGCCCAATTACACTAAATTAAGAGGAGTTTAAGGACAATTTGATGTAATTAGATCTGTCAGAATTTCATATAATTTTAGGAATGGATTGGTTGTCAAGGCATGGAGTAACGACTGATTGCCAAGAATAGCGAATATCCCTAAAAGGGAAAAGGGGAGGAAAGATGTATTTTTGGGGAAAACAATAGTAATAAGAAGTGTCCTATAATATCCTTAATGGTAAGGGTGCGAGGTATACATATGCTGTGTTACAGAAGAAAAGAGGAAAGAACTGAAATTTGAAGATATTCCAGTGGTCAGAGAATTTTCATATGTGTTTTCAGAGAAAATCCCTGGGATACCACTCAAAAGAGAGATTGATTTTGAACTAGAGTTAGAATCAGGAGCACGCCCTATATCGAAGCCTCCATATAGGATGGCGTGAGCTGAGTTAAAAGAATTCAAAGTGCTATTAGAAGACTTGTTAAAAGGGGGTATATAAGACAAAGCATATCTCCATGGGGAGCACCAGTATTCTTTGTGAAGAAAAGGGATGGAATTTTGAGATTGTGTATAGATTGCAAAGAACTGAATAAGATCACTATATAGAATAAGTTGCCTAGGATTAATGATTTATGTGATCTACTATAGGGAATGAGAGTCTTTTTTAAGATTGGCTTTAGGTTTGGGTACCACAGATCAAGGATCAAACATAAGGATATCCCTAAAACAATAATTAGGACTTGCTATGGTCATTATAAATTTATGATAATGTCGTTTAGGTTCACCAATGCTATTGCAGCCTTTATAGATTTGATGAACCGAGTGTTTTCGAAAAGGAACCATACACCGAGAGGAACCCAAAAGGGACAATTGATTCATTCTAAAGAGGTTTTCAAAAGGCCCCTGAATAATCCCTAAGGTAGCGACCATCTAACTCCGTGGGCTCCAACCAACAATCTAGATTCAAGAGCGAAGGTATGGTATCAAGATAGAATGCATCGCAATATCACCTATCATCATCGATAACCTCTACTAATTAAAATGGAAGGTTAATTCACGCTTAAACATAAAAATCATGCAACATATTAAGTACAATAATTGTAAATTGAAATGTCAATTTAAAAAGAAACGATAAAGTTAAATATTTATAAGGGGCGGGGGCTATTGCAATTTTAAGTTACTTCTATTCTTAAAACACATATCCAAACAAAATAAGGAAGCAAGAAAAGGAAAGAGGGAAAAGAGGAAGGCAAGTTTGAAAGATCCCTTAGGTCACCTATTTGAGTAACTTAAGGAACCTTTAGATCGAGAATACCAACCTTTGACTTGTGCCTTATAAGCTTTCGGGACAGATTTGATAAGGGTTTAGTTTGGTTCTCTGAACCTCTTAGTATTATTTTAGAGTTTTGCGAGGTTCTAATTGTGTGTTTGAAAGTTCGGTGGGACTGAATTTATAACTATAAGGAACGAGGGTTTCTGAGGGTTTCTCGGCAGTTGGTCCCACATGGGCTAAGGTGTTCCTCTACTTGAGCTAGTGGATAAGGTTTCTAGAAGACGAGCCAGAAAAAAGGAGTCAGGGCAGGTTCTGTTAGGTAGGAACATAGCTAGGTTTGTGTGCTGGGTTATAGACAACGTAATTTGTTTCTGCCACAACTTTCTCATCCGGCCTCCATTTTGAGTGATTCTTTTTTTCCTAAAATCTTACTAAGTTTAGTTCCTAATGAAACTAATTTCATAATATTTGTATAAGTTTGTAAAAGGATATAAGAAAAATGGCGAACAAGTGTTATTTTTAGTGCATCTCTTAATAATTGAGTAATATCTTTTTCTCTTACTTATCAGATTTTGATGCATAAGTTGTCATTAGGAAACTTATTCAATAAAGAATATTAATATCTAAGCTTAATCATTTTTATGCACCCTGAACTGAGTTTAAAGTATGGAGTAGATCTGAACTAGGCGCCGAATACCTTCAATTTGGGCCTATTTGAGATTTTGGGTTCTTTTAGCCTCTGGTGAGAATCTTTGGATTTGGATGTATGAGTTAAGGGATTTTGGCACTTTAAGGCACTTCATTTTATTATGCATGGGTGCCCAAGTTTTATTTTATCGGTTTATGGTCATTGGACATTTTATTAAAAAAAGACACTTTTTAGATGTTTGCACCTCTAAAGGGATAGAGCTTTCTCATCACATATTTTCTCCATTAATGATACTCAAATCCAAAATCATACTTAAGAAGAATAAGCGTCAAACCACTTTTGAAGCAACCTATGTTGCTATTTACTCTTCTTGTTTGCTCTCCTTTTAGACAATCTAAGCTAGATAAGCGCATACGTGTACACTAGTTATGTACATGCAACCAATTGAAGGGATGCACATATGGAGATCACTTGGATGATTGAATTTCAGGCAAAAGCTTAGAGCATGCAAGATTTATTTTTGTCTCTTGCTTTGATTTCTTAATTAGAGCCAATCAAGAAGTATAGTTTTGCTTATTTTAGTAGATTATTGGTTTTTTAGCTTTCCATCTTTTGAGCTTTTGTTAAATTTTATGGAAATTGGGTCATAAACAAACGAGTCACGCATGCAAACTTAAATAAGGTTACAACCCCAAATCAATTAACAATGGGTGGAGTAACTCACAAACTTATATACATGCTCAACGCCTCTTAATTTGTAAATGTAGGATAACCCCACTTTTCATAACTCTAATACACCCTCATGTGCGGACTACTCATAAGGCCCAATACATTAACAAATTTAACCAAACGGGGATAGTGGCAAACCCAATAGCAACCAGCTCTAATACCATGTTAAACAAGTCAGTTTAATTAGAGAGAGAGAGAGAGAGAGAGAGAGAGAGAGAACTGGAGAGAGGTGTTTTCTTATTTTTAATTTAACAAACTGAAAATGAAGGTCCCGTACAACTAAGTATACATACATGTATTGATAACTTCCCTACCGAAATATCTACTTAGCTGCTGGCAAAATAACAGCCTAAGAACCTCCAAACATATTTAAACCAAAATGGTTAATCTAGACGCAATCAATTACTATGATTTTTGCGTCGATCTGGGCTCAAATTGTGACAAAACACCTACTCTAGTCCATAACATGCAATCACCAGCCGAATTTAGTTCCATTCTAGTTGTGACGGTGACATACCAATAGCTAGCATGCAAATGCAACAAAAAGTCGATCTCTGATTTGCAGCAGGTAATTTGCTAACCACGTGAATCTTAGACTAGAATACAACTCCCTTTTTAGCTTCCTGACGCGAGACGGGAGGAAATTTCAGCAAACGGTTGTTGAGATATTCCAAGGCTTAGCTCCTTTCGCTGTCAGTCATTAATTTTGTATTTCCTCATTTCATTATTGATTGTTGGGGTTCAAATTTTTTTTGTTTGAAGGATCTCCTTTTTTTCGGCGTAAATCTTTTATGATTTTATAATTAAAATTTGTGTGAAGGAATATGTATACCTTTAGAAGTAACAAATTAAACCCCTCCTTCCAAAAACAAAGGAAAAATAACTAAGGATTGTTTAAAAAAGAAAAAACACTGGAGCCCATAGCAAAAATTGATTGGAAGACCCATCCCACTTATTTTTTTTGGACAGTATAAGCCATACGCGTTTAATTTTTCTCCTAGAAGTCATGTTAGAAAAATACAATTTCTATGTTCAGGTACTTACGTAATGATTGATTCATTCTTGAACCAAATTGGTCTTCTATTCTTTTTGTCTTTTGTGCATGTGTCAAAATGTGGCACTTCAACTAATTTCTATCTAAATCTAATATCTAGTATCTAATATCTAATATAATATAATATATAAGGATCGATTACATATATCGCTTTAAGGACAAGTGCCATTATATGAATGGTTGTAAACATTTTTTTAAAAAAATCTTAGTGGTTATTGTACCTTGACCAATGTCTAAATACATGCATCATGCATGTTATTAAATTGAAAAACTAATGTGATTTAATTGTAATAATTTATAGGAATGAGAATGTGAACTTGATATATTATTTTCAAAGTAACTAAGGCCGTGTTCGGCAACAGCGTTCTATGTAGTATTTAGTATTTTGATCAAGTTAATATACTAACTAGTTAACTTTTAGTGTTCAATAAACTAGTGCTTTGATTAGCATTTCAAGTAACGTATAGCTTCTTAAGCAACGGTTTTGAAAAGCTAATAGTATTAGTGTTTGACATTCAAAAGTAGTGTTTCATATTTTTTAGCCAAAAGATATCCTTTAAAAATTTTATCATTGAAAATTATCTATATTCTTTTATGTCAATTTACACTGATCAGCTAGCCTAACAGCTGAATTTATTGAACACATTAGTTTAAATCGCTAATCTAGACAGCCATCCACCAACAGCTAAATTAGAAACGTTATCCACAATCTAAACAGCTATCCGCTATGTGAACCGTTTTTCGCTACCTAAACAGCTAATTTGCCGAACACGGCCTAACATTCCAATCCTTATGTAAATAAGTTCCCCCCCCAAAAAAAAAAAAAATACTAACATGGGTTGTGCAACGATGCAATTCATTTATGAAGGAAAACTCTAATTAGGCCATGTTCTTTTCTGTCTTTGGGAGGATTTAGCTTACAGCTTATTATTCTTTACAACTCCTTTCAACTTCCTACAGTTCCTTATATCTTTAACTAAATTCTTACATCTCCTTAAATTTTCTTTCATCTTCTTAAGTCTCCTTATATATTTTTTATAACATTTAATCTAGCATATATTTTTTTCTCATATTTATGGAAATATGTATGTATGCATGTGTGTGTGTGTGTATATATATATATATATATATATATATATATATATATATATATATATATATATATTATAGATAGAGAGAGAGAGAGAGAGAGAGAGAGAGAGAGAGAGAGAGAGTAACTACCAATATGAAAAATCTTATATCCTTTTTTTATGAATAATTATTTATATAAACATAAAAACAGAATTTAGCGATTTAAATTAATATTTGAGTTTCGACATAAAACATATCTGCCATAATGGAGAAAATAAGTCTATGTGTTTTAAAATATATTACAAAAATTGTATTTATATTTGAGTTTCGATGTGAATCATATCTGAAAACAGTCAAACTGTAGGTTTTGATATTTGATTGCTATCAACATTCAATTGAACATTGGATTGAACTTAATTTCAAAATGCTTAATTGAAATAGAATTTTATTTTTAGGGTTCTATTCAATTTTGTTGAAAGAAATTGTTATTTTTTAAAAGCTTTGCTTGCAGGGTGGTGAACCTAATGTTAATATAAAAAAATCACTTTAAGTGTACGTAGAACATATTTGGTTCTACATATGTTTTGGCTTGAATTTATCTTATCGTTATTTAATTAACTAATTTAAACATTTTTTTCATTAATTATATTATTTCAATATTATTTTCTATCATCCAAAATGATAATTGTAGATAAATAATTTTTCTGTAATGTCAAAATGTAATTTGTTTAGTGATGTTATAAATTTATTTCATAAGTATATAATTTACTTTCATGAAATAGTTCAACAACTTCTATATATATATATATATATATTATATATATATATATATATATATATATATATATATATATATAAAACTTCTTACAACTAGTTATATCTCCTTACATCTTCTTACTACTTCTTATATCTTTTTACAACTTCTTTACCGGTCTTACATTTTTTTATAACTTTTTATAATTTTTTATATTTTCTTACAATTTACAGGTGCATCTTATTATAAAAAAAGAATAGACCCTTAATCAGATGCATTGAAATTTAAATTTTTATGAATTAATAAAAAGGCTAAAAGAATTAAAAAATAAATCAAACGTAACAAGGAAAAAAAAAACCATATCATTTATTGTGTGAAGCACAGTGTGGGAACTAGTAATCAATACAAGTTGGACACGTTAGTTGTTTTCTGGACATTTGGCCTGTTGAAATTGGCTGTTCGTTTTTCGTTTTTCTACTTTTCATTTTTCCTATTTTTATTCAAAAGTCATTCACTGTTGTGTAAGGTACATATTATAGGATGTATATGCATATATAGAAATTTGGGATGATAATGAATGTGATTTTGATAAATAACTAAATTAGTTTGATCTAGATTATATGGAACATATGTGACAATCAATTATTATACACAGGAATTTGGAATGATAATGAACAAGCATTTTGGGGAACAACTAAGAAAGATTAACTAAGTATAGTGGAGTGATTATAATGCACAAGTTTCCATCTAAGAAATACAAAATAGCGCATTAATATTAAGATCAATGCTTCCTAGCTAGGAATGTCAATGGAACGGATTCGGATTAGATATTGAAATATCCGAATCCGCATCTGATTATATTCGGATCTGAAAATTCAATCTGAATCTGATCCGACATCTGAGTATCTGACGGATCGAAGGAGAATCTCCGGGTCCAGTCCGACTCGGATTGGATCGGAGTCGGATTTAATCCAATCCGAAAGAATTCTTTTCGTCAAGCAATAATTTTATATAATTTTTCTATATTCTACCCATTATTTGATGCGATGATGTTTGTTCATTTATTATATTAATCGAATCCTTAACATTTAAGCTAAACGAAGAATAACAGAAGGACTATATTTCAATCTCAACAAAATGACAACGTGTTTCAATAATTACAAGTCTTAACAACTACGAGATACATATGAAATTTCACAAATAACATATCCAACTCATAAAAAGAAAAAAATTAAGAGTACAAATCCTCCACTTGCTTCATTTAGCCCTTCCTCCCATTGGTCTCCGACTAGGATATATATATAATCATATCTATACGTATTATTCGTATGGAGGTGAGATTTTTATTAGAATTAAGTATTGGAAAATAATTTTAATCATATCACTGATCCAGATATTACTGTCTCTTATCTTATTATGTCTATTCCATTTGCATCTCCATCACAACCATAGTAATATTATCACATATTATCAATTGGGCCCTCATTAACCTCTTTTAATGACACATTCAGATAGCTAAAGGTGAAGATTGAAGACTTTTTTTTTTGGATAAAAGAAGATTGAAGACTTTATTGTAGAGGTTTGTAGAAACTGAACACTTATTAAAAACATAATACATCAACAGTATCATCAATTCACATAAACCCCAAAAAATGATCAAAATCAACAATCTTCTCGAACCCAAAAATGGAAAAACCCAAAGTCTAACTTCTCTTGTTCTTAACCCCAAAAATCTAAACAACACTCCAAGTCATAAAAATATATGTTTAGATTTTATTGTATGAATTGTTAAATTAAGGAGAAAGAGAAGATGTGCACTCACGAGAGACCAAAGAGGGACGATGAAATGTTAGATATCGACGTTGTAGAAACCGGAGAAAAGATAGAGACTCAAAGAGAGAAAGAGAGGGAGGGCATGGAGTTAGAGTGAGGAGCCGCGAGCTGAGGAGGGACTACTCCGATAGTTCGACTGATGAGTAGCGAGAGGCCGAGACTCGAGAATGACTAGCGAGTCGAGCAAGGAGAGCAATTGACGAAGTGCCACGGAGAGAGAGAGTAACTGGGAAGGAGTATTATGGTTTCAATGTTTTAATTTTTACATATTGAAAAAAACATGTAAAAAAAAAAACACTGGGTTGGGCTGGCAGCTTGGCGGTTGGGGGAGGGTGGGTACATATCTTTCCTCCGAATCCAATCCGAATCCAACTCGGATTCGGATTATTTTTATCAAATTCAGACTCGAATTTTTATGTCTCAGATTTGAATTAGAATTTTGCCTCGGATCTGCTTTGAATTCGCATGTAACTGCCATCCCTATTCCTAACTAGTCATAATGTCCTACCTATTTTCAATTTTCTTTTCTTTATCTTTTATTAACTTTTTAAATGTTTTATATTATATGTTCTAAGATGTCCTTTTCGTTTACATTTTAATTTTTTTGACGAGTACATGGTCAATGTAAAATATATAAGAAATTATTATGAATTGTATTGTCCAATATATTTGTTGGAAAATTGAAGCAAGTGTTTTTTTATAAAAAAAGAACTTCCACTCGTCAGGTAAATAAGCACAAAAAATACCAACATGAGCAGTGCTGCAATGCATTTCATTTTTGGAAAACGACTCTCATTGATTATATGATACATTGGATATTAAATTTTGGAGAAGTTCATTAAAAGACTGAGGCTCTGTTTGAATTGACGAAAATTACGTGGAAAAAAATTACAATGGAAAAAAATGAGAAGTAAAAAATAGGTAGAAAATATTTTTTTCTCTTGTTTGTAGTTGGAAAAGAAAGTAAAAGAAAAATATGAAATGAAAATGCAAAAAATTGTAAACAAAAGTAGATCAAGAAATTGGGCTATATTTCATCATTTGAACCCTTAAAGAACCCAAAATTCTGTATACCAATTATCAAATTGACTACCTGGCCAAAATTTATAATCATTCAACTCCATAAAATCACCAATGATTATACATATTGCATTGCCCGATTTATGAATTAATTTCACCAATTATCTCAAAAAATCGACATACCTAACCCCAATCTAGAAAATTTTACCTAAGTAGAGCCAACGATGATGTTGTCGATGGGAATGAAATGAGCTTGACAAAAAATTCCACAAATTCCAGACCAGATTCATACGGAAAATATCTTAAAAAAAGAATGCATAAAAAGATCTAAAAACAAAGGGCGATCAAGAACCATAATCCTGACAGGAGTAGATGCAGAAGAGAGAGAGACCGTACTTGAGAAGATAAGACGAATGAGGTCATGGCAAGGAGATTGAATGAATTGAGTGAGCAAGGGGGAGTTTGAGTTTCGGTTTGAAGTATTTTGACAATGTCTTGGGTTTCATCCCAAAAATTTTCCAATAACTTTTCTTTCAATTTAGGGAGGAAAATATTTTTAACCAAATCAACTTTATTTTTTTCTTATTTTCCTCATTCCAAATAAAAGAAAGAAATTTACTTTCTTATTTTTTTCTTTCCCTAAGATTTTCCTAAGTCCAAATAGGCCTTAAAAATAATAAAATAATCAATTATGATAAAAAAAAATGTATTACTTACCACACAGAACATTGTATGATAACTAATTTAGTTTAAGTATGAGAACATCTAATGGTGATCAACTGATTATGATTTATGAGTAAGACACCTTGGTCAAAGCCATCTGAGTGTGACAATGCATTCCACTTCATACATAACTGCCAACATACTTTTCAATTGAAATGATTCATACTTACATTCTATTTTTATTTCCACCACCAAAACTTTTCCCATCCCCCATCTCCCTAAAGAAGGAAAAAAAAGAACAAAAAGGAAAAAAAGAAAAAGGAGTGGCCTTGACTTGATCACCTGGAACTTTTATCAAATTGCATCGGAAGACTATTACAAGAAGTTAGCATTGACAAAACTATTAAATTAGGATTAAGTTGCAAATCTAAATTGTTAGATTATAAATCTGTTCTTGGGCATTTAACTATTAGTTTAAGTTTTTAGTTAAGTTGATTCTCGAATATAGTATTAGAGCCTTTATGAATGAGAGATCTCAGGTTTGAATCTCAGCACTTCCATATTGATTTATTGTGCAAGGTAATGCGAGCATTTGTAGCATCCACGCTTCAAGTCCAAAAGGCATTCGCATGAGGGGGCGTGTTAGATTGTATACCTATTCGTACGCGTTCAACCATAAACTTAAACTTTTAATTGAGTTAGTCTTTGAACATAAATGATCCTGAATACATTTTTTTAATCACGAGTATGCTTTTATAAAATATGGTGTGTATACTTTTTCCTAATTCAAATTATAAGTTTTTGTTAAACTATGCTGATTTCACAATGCCCGAACCAAGAATTTTAGATAAATTTTGAAAATTTAATTGTAAAAAGTTTTATGAGATTAAATCCCTTTGAATAAAACTTTGGCGTATCTGGGAAAAAATAATAAAACAAAAGGAAGGTCCTTTGAAAGGGGGCGAATGGGTGACAACATAGCAGCACCGCCAGCAGCAAATCGCTCTGCAACTTCCTCCATCTACCACATTCATAGTATTCCATTATTATGCATTTATGCAGTTATGCTGTACTGTTTTAGGTAATATTAGTCCATTACTTTACACGGTTACACTTGATAACTTAGATTTTTTTTTTTTTAATAGTATCCTAATCATGCATTCCTTTTCCATTTTTCTTTTCTTTTTTCTTTTCAGAATGTGACATCTTCCGGAAGTACTATATGTCGAATGAGATAGCGACAAGTAGTAATAATATCTTAAAAGTTAACACTTATTTTAGGACACTTTAATAATGATATTTATTATGGATGGATATAGTAGTGTCGATTTCTAAGGTTGATAGCTTACAGAGCTGTCATGATTATGAAATGCAAGGATAACGCGCGCACCAAAGAAAAGCTAGGATCAAAGAAGGCCTGGAATAGTGAAATGATCATTAAGTTGTTTGTTTCACTATACTGTGAACAAAAGTTGGAGATATAAAGTGAGTGTGCAAGTTGCGAATTATTTCGAGCCACGTATTGATAATTTGGTATACACCAATCGTTTACATAATAGTCAAAAATAAAGTAAATCTTATATTTAATCTTTTGGATGAATATTCAAATATCTTTAATATTTATATAAGGAAAGTAATTTTACTGTTGTTTACTCATGCATATAGCACATGTATCTGATCCACCAATAATAAATGACGAGATTTTTGGTGGCTATATACTTTCAAAAGGTCGTTGCTGTCTACTTTACTATTTTTTTTTTCAATTTCTTTTTTTTTTTGGGAGTTGGGGGGGACCACGGTTCTAATACACATCCAATAGTGTAGTGCTTATATTAAAGTCCTAGGTCTATAAATTCGGGACATACTCAAATGAGTAAAGCTAAATGCTTAACTTGATATAAGAGTTCGCTCAAGAATATAAAACAAAATGTTCAACTCCATAAATTAGAGAAACAGGAAATAAGTGTGAAGAGAAGATTACCTGAAAGTAGGCACTATTAATCTCAATGCTTATTACCTAACCCTAAATATGTCAGACAAAATGAACAATAGGCGACAATAAACGTGTTCAACTACACATACAAAAAGACCAGTTTTAGCAACTAAAAAGAAGTGTCTGGATCCATAGACTACCCGGACTTATGATATATGTGCAAAAAGTGGTAAACTAGTGCACAAGGTAAAGAATCAGGAAGAGGGATATAAATCAAGCATAAAAACTTTCCGGTTTCTCCTGTCTATATTGGAGCCGAATTTTTGATTCCATCAATTTTATTTTATTTTTTTTTTGATTTTCTAATGATAAGTTAGATCATCCACTATACATCTGTATTCTATATGTTAAAAAAGACAAGTTGGCCAATATGTCTGAGGAGGAGGGAGGATATAAGTCCGGGCATTAAGGCTCAACACCTCACTGATCACTCCACTTCTCAAATTAAAAAAAAAAAAGAGAGAGAGAGAGAGACTCCTCATATTATACCCCTGGATAAAGTCCACAGCCACAAGCGAGAAGGGCACGAAACGACCTGTTAACTCACTTAGCTCGATCGACTTGATCGATTCCAATTCTCATTAGGATGAGTACTTGGCGAGTATTTAGCTTTTTAGTTCAAGCGAAAATAAAATAAGAAAGATTTTTCTGGCTGTTACAATTTATAATTGAGATGTTGGATGAAGACACGTCTCTATGTAAATTGGTTGGAAGCAAATGTCTCTTTTTGAACTACTCGTGAATAATGGATAAGTTGTCGTAAAGTCATTAATTATGTGCTGTCAAACAACTCCTATAATATGCATAAGTTTCCCATACGATTTTTTGCCTTTAAATGACGACTAATTTCTAGCAAAAACATGTTGCGCTTAGCAATTGATACCATTAATATTTTTAATGACTAATATAGAATCGTTTAATAACATCTGGTTTATTTTTCATAAAAAATTTGTAAATTTAAATTGCATTGAAAAGGTAATAAAGCTTTGCACCCGTTTACCTTGGCCTAGGCCCTCCTCCTCCTCCTCCTCCTTCTTGTTCTTCATCCCCTACACTTCACTTTTATAGGTGTCTCCATAAGTTTCTAGTTGTCTGCAGTCACTTTATAATTCAAAAAGAGAAAAAAGAGGTACATTTTTATTTTGTAACTCCTAGCCTTTTTTTTTAATAAAATAGCAATTAAGCATATATCATATATGCATGTACAATCCAATAATGCTTTTGAAAATTGAATATCAAAAATATCATAGTGAACATAACATTTGAATATAGTGTACAAGTGAAGTACCACTTCATATCCAAATAAGTTAAAACAGCAAAAAATCAAAAAATTCTACAATATATATATATATTAAAATAACAGTACCAAAGGTAATTTTATACATATAACTCAGAATTTTAGAGCTTTGTGAACTCATAAACTACTTCCAATTCTAGATAATGTACTACACTAATAACTGCTCTCCTTTAAAACAGCTGAAGTCATATTTAGGGTGTGTTTGATAGGGGGTAAAATCATTTTCTCGAAAAATAATTTTCCTATTTTACGTTGTTTGGTAAAAAGTAGAGGAGAAAATCATTTTCAGGGAAAATGATTTTCCCTCCTGAGAAGAAAAATATTTTCCCGTGAAAATGGCCGTAAAATCATTTTCCTGGGGTTCGAAAACAACTCTATTTCTGTAACTTCTGTTCGATTTCAAGAAAACTTCAACAACGTTCGAAAGCCTTACTCCCTCCCTTGAATTTAAAAATTTTGGCTCTTGCCATTGTTGGAAGCCGGTTGAAGTACTCTCGCCGCTGTATTCGAATCTCAGTCCAAGCACTCTTACCACTGTATTCAGATTCAATTTTCCAGGTAAGCTTTCAGATCTAGGGTTTTAATTTCTCTGAATTCAGCTGAAAATTTCTTGAATTTGAAAGTTTTGGCTCTCGCCATTAATGGCTTTTCTTTGTTGATGGGACTGAAAATTATCAATTTTTCTGTCTATTGCGTTATATATATGGTTATTCAACCAGAAATTTTCTTTTATCTCTATGTGGTATGTTAAATTTTGCTTGAATTTGAAAGTTGTGGCGGATTTGGGTGTACTTTTGAGGTGGTTGATTTGAGGGAGGCAATGGTTTGTGGAAGGATTGAAAACCAAGCTCGACGTCGTCCTTCTTTATCAAGAAGTGATAAAAATCGAATGGTTTGAAGAGGACTTTTTAGGTAGCGCTTTCGATCACCTCGTAAAACGTGAAGACCTTACAAAGGGTTTTCTAGTGAAGAGCGACAAACTGAGAAGGATTTGGTTTGAAAAATTAAAGGGGAACAATTGAATGAAGTGATATTTCTCTCCTTTTTTTTTTTTGTTTCCCCTTTTTTGGCTAAGGAGAATAAACAGTTGAGAATTATGACTTTGTGACTGTTTCATGACTTTGTAAGCACTGCTTGATGGCTAAATTGACCATTTATCTATTAACTTAGCCAATTAGCATCAAACACTTGAGAATTATGATATTGGAAAATGGTTTTTCATTCTACCAAACAGTAGAAAATGATTTTCCGGGAAAATGATTTTTCATTCTATCAAACAGCAGAAAATGTAGGTGGAAAATTATTTTCCTTGGGAAATGATTTTTCGGGAAAATAATTTTCCCCCCTACCAAACACACCCTTAGATTATCACACTTAAGACAAAATTAAATATCTTTTATTTTTCCTCCACCAAAATCATTATACCATATTAATAATATAAAAACAAAAAATGGTGGGAAATTGAACGAAATTGGAAGATATTGTAACTAATAATTCAAATTTCGATGAAAAACCTTCATTTTATGCATGATATTTTATTCAGATACATAGAAAATGATGACAACAAAGCAACATAAAGGGAAATGGAATTTTCATTGTCAATGATATATAAAAATATCAATAATTTTTAAATTGAATTTTTACATGGCTAACTTATACAAAATATACTGATCAAATGTATCAATGACATAAAATTTTTAAAACTTATTTAATTTTATTTGACAAGCTATTAAATGTACTGGTAACTTTCAGCATAACACAAACTTAGCTTTTAAATTTTTGTTCATCAAATTTAATGCTAAAGGTTGCAAAATAATGGCATTATCAGCAAGTGCTATGATGATTTTTTGTTTGCTTTTACTAGCATATTATTTAAGTTACTGGTTTATATACGCAGAAAATATAAAATATGAGAGTCCGATTGTTATAAATCTTCCGTTAGGCTATAGCTATTTATTTTACTATACCAAGTTATAATTTGTGTTGATAATAGTTATAATTAACATCTATAAACTTAAAAAATACTAAAAGATTATATGTGCATTGCACAGATTGCCAAATGCTAGTATTATATTATTTGTACATCTCAACTTGTACTTGTAGCATTTGGGTGAAAAAAATCCCAAACAAAAAGAAACAAAATTCTTAACAAATAGAGAAGAAATCAAGTACTATTACAACGACAACCAACTATGCTGGACATGATTTTAGAACCCGAATTCATTAGGACAAAACCTCTTAGGGTAAGGATCGACCCCTTCGCATTTGACTAATTTTTTAGATGAAAGATTTCTCAAGTGAAAATTCTATTTATCTAATTATTTGAGGTTTTGGTCTTTCAATGAGCATATGCAAATCAAAACTTCACTTTGTGATGGCAGAACTCGTACATTTCTACGTACCCTCTTTCGGACCTTATTTATTCTATATACACAACACACCACTGCTTTGATCAAAAGAAAAAAGCCTCCACTGTATTCTGTTATTACAATGCTACATTCATGATGTAATGCTACTAATACTGCCTAACTTTTTCTCAAAGTAAAAGAAAATCGACCACCTCATAATAATTAGGATTGTCAAACAGGTCAGGTTGGGTCAAATTTGTGTTCTTATCAAACTTAAACGGGTTGAGATATCTTCGACTTGAACCTCACACGTTTATTAAATGGGTTGAAACCTTGATTTGTATCTGTTTATTTTCTAAACGGACTGATCTGAAATTTATCTATTAACCCATTCAATATAAACAGGTTATGTTCAAGTTATCTAGTTACCTATTTACCCGCTTTATATTTTGACTAAAATATGATTACTGAGCATTATAAATCAATTTTTGGATTTTAATATAGCATTATAATGCAACAATTGTCTATGATTCACAAGAATCATAATCACTAAATATAAATATCAACTTGATCAGACCCCACATTGTCACAATTTTTTCTAAAAAGTACATGGTAATTGGGTAAACTTATCAACTTATTTTATCTATTTAATTAAATGGGTAAAAGAGGTATTTTTTTGTGTAAAAATTATTAACCTAAAACTAATCCAATTAATTAAACGGATTAAACATGATAACCCATTTAATTAAACAGATTGGAATCCTTTACCCAAACCTATTTCATATTCGATTTAGATCGATAATCACATCGGATTAATTTTTGAAAACCCTAATCATGATCAGGCCCAGGCCCAATCATGCTATCGGATAAAGTAATACATGTTGGGTAAAGTGGGGTTGCTGTACGTGATTGAATGTCTGCCAGCTTTTGACGGACATACCTGTATCATTAAGTATTTAATTTTCTGAATTTTGGCATCTGTAATGATAAATTTTTATCTAATTTTATTTTTTCTTTATTGTTGAGAAAATACATTCCAAGAGGCCAGAAAATCCTATATTTTGTAAATTGGCGGCTGAAAAAGGGTTAAATATCAAATGATTGAAGTTGTGTAAGTGAAATTTAAATTTTTATTTAATAAATTATTTTCATATTTATAATATTTGTAGAAAAAATACACCTCTGAATCATTGGGTTGAACCTTTGCAAACTTTAGACTTAATGTGCAGGCACTAAAAAAGATGAAAAGTGCCACATTAGAAAATTAATATAAATTAATTATTTTGAATTAACCCATTTAATTAATTTAATTTATTTAGATAAGTTAGGTCGTATCGACCACTAAATCATGACTTAAACGATTACCAAGTCAACAGAAAAATTAACTACTAAATCACCTGTCAAATGGACTAACAAGCAAAGGCACAATCAACGGTCTAAGAAGGCGAATAAGTTGCAAACCCTAGTAAAGGGAGAGGATTCTTTCCCTATAAATAGAACACTACTTTCTCCTACTTAGGAGGTAAAAAAATTCATTTGCTTCGAAGGTATTCTGAAGACTCAAAGAGTTAATTATCTAGAGGAAGACAACAAATACAATCAGAACACATCGTTTACCATCAAAGATTAAAGAAATCTCTTCTTGATTGGGTTCAAGTCTCTTAGGCTCTTTCTCAAGATCAAATTCATTGAAATTCATTCAAAGAAAACCAAATCAATCAACTTGATTAAGATTCAAGTCAACCAACTCTCTTTCAAGTACAAAGTGGAGATCAAATCAGAGGAATTATTTATTTGTTTACTTGCAAAAATATACAGAGATCGTATTCATATCTTCTGAAATTAATAGAAATTAATTTGGCTATATTTCTTGTCTTTATTTATTTTAGACTCAAAATTTGTGTTTGCATAATGTTTAGCACTCTCACACAAATATATACCAAAGTATGAATGACCCGTATTTTATCTGTCCATCAAATTATTAGGTCTACATTTAAAAGATTTTAGATATGACTTCATGAGAATACTTTTCTTCTAAAAGATTTTATTTCCAACTCCACAATCCTTTAAACCTGGTTTCTACCATGGCGTCTTATGCTGTGACAACCTCAAGTCCATTCTCCATGGTGGGCTCAAAAGAGTGAGTCACTTTTAAAAAAGAAAAAAGAAAAAAGAAAAAAGAAAAAAACTTACAAGCAGTGAAAAAAGAAATTAGGGCAATAGAAATGAGATTAATTTGGTGGCAGTGGTCAGTTCAACGAGGCAGCAGGGGGCGCCTCCCTTTCCCTTGCGCAGTTTGGCTTCGATGTACTCCTCTGCTTTGCTGACTCTCAAACCCAATTGGCCAATGCCAGTGCCCACCAACTCTAGAGGAGAGAGAAAGAGACAGACACCAGTGAGTCACTGACCTCCATCCAATACGCACTTTTCATAGGTAAATGTAAAGCTGTAAAACGGTTCGGATCGGATTGATTTATTTAATAAACGGGTCAATTTTATATCGATCTTGAAAATATCTTAGATTTGTTCAAAACTGAAAAATAAAAAGTCTTCACATTAAACGGTCAAATCGTGTCAACTTCGGATCGAAATCGGTTCTGTTTGAGTCGAGTTCGTGTTTCTCTCAGTAAATTCGGGTCGGGTTATCTTGTTGGGTCAGACTTTTACAGCCATAGCCAAATGAAAGTTTTTTGTCCCCCTCAATCCCCTCTCGTTTTTTTTTTTTGAATATAAGAAAAGGAATAATTCATTGATCATATATAATTGATAATACTCCATGTAACACTTTACAATGCATATTCAACTAAGGCAAATATAGTCTTCAACATCAAAATCATATCCAAAATCAAAATGTTAATTTGAAATATATTGATCACTCGTCTTCCCATGCCGCTGTTTCTTGATACAATGTGGGGAAGAAACCCAGAGATCTATTACAATTTCATGACTGATGTTGATCTGAGGGTCAAGTGTGGCACTTTTAAGCGAGATATTCTTCTAACACCAAAGACTATATTTGAAAGGTCGGAATCTATGAAAGCACCGCTTCAATATGTATAATTTATCAATCCCTTCCAAATTCAGAAAGACATACAACAAGATAAAAATAGTTATATAATAAACACTCATAATTGGAGAAACATAAATAACTCTCACAAAAGGAGAGATTGGTTAATCTCCCAAGTTGAGAGACTACAGCTAAGCCTACAAATAATATGAATATTAAAGTAAAGAAAAGTTGGAAATGGCCGAGAATTGGCCATCCCTTCCTTCACCTTCAATTCGGAAAGAAAACCACTACTTCTAGATTGGTGGTGACAATAATGGAAAGAATTGAGAGAAACTGGAGAGGAAAAGAGATGGCTCCTTTCCATTTTATTCTATTATTTTTACAATCATTCAAAAAAGAATTTCCATTTCTTGCCATGCATTCCCAATGTATTTCAGTCTCTTATATTTCTTTCCGCTCTTGTTAAAAAAAAAGTCATTTCTTTTCATTCTTTACCACTTATTTTCAATCCTTTTAATTCGTTTGCATTTCCTACGTGTTCCATCCCAACAAAAAGAGCATAGCCGCAACGGATCAAGATGTGACTAGGGACAATTAGCTTTGCCTTTGTTTTTGCCTTCATATGGAAGTCAAATATACCCCTCAAACAAACCAACCAACCAGCTCCACTGTGCTCGATATTACTTTCAATATATCGTCATCAGCATAAACATCAACAATAAACAAACCAGTAAACAAATCCTATTCGAGCATCAATCCTATACGCTTCCTCAAGCTATCAAAATTCCTTTTTACCGCCCAATGAGTCTGAGCGGGAAATAAAAAGCTCAAAACCCTCAGTAAAAGCAAAGTCTTGGTATCCCCCCACAACAATAATAATTCAACAAAGAGACAAAGACAGAGGAAGCTATATATACTGCTGCCAGCCCACTGCAACTCACATGTCATTATGTGAATTGAAACTGCCCCCTTTAATTTCTTTCCCCTTCTTTCTTTTCTCTGCCCACTCAAACTCAATTATATGCATTTTGATCTGATCAATTTCAGAGGAATGCAGGGCGTGTTTGTGTTACTGTTACTGTTAGTGTTGTTAATAGTGGTTAATTTTGTGGGCTTTTTTCAAGTAAATGGAGAGTCAGCAGTGGGAGATCCAGGGATGAAGAGGGATGGATTAAGGGTTGCTTTTGAGGCCTGGAATTTCTGCAATGAAGTCGGCCGTGAAGCTCCAAAAATGGGTTCTCCTCGAGCTGCTGACTGCTTTGATCTTGTCTGTGATCCTCTTGCCACCAGAAAACATCAGCAACCATTTGCCCAGAAAAGTAGGTCCATTTCTTTAAATTAATCATCTTACTAGTTCATTGTTATTGGTCCAATCTTATTATTAGTATTGTTATAATAATCATTATCCCATCTTGTATCTGTTTGTCATAATTAAGTCTCACAAAGGGTCAATCTGATTGGGTTTGCTCAGTTCGTGTTTGATTGTGTCACAAAATTATAATTGCTTGATACTATATTCAATTAAAGCTGGTTATAGTCACGGCATTTTGGTGATTGCCATGTTTGGGTTTGCTGTTTGTTTATTAGTGGGCATTTTTGGGATTGGTTAACTTCGTTTGAGTAAAATTGAATGTGGCTCTAAATTATGTTGTCTAGTTTATTGTTTTGGTTGGATCTAATTTCGATTTGATTAACTTATATGGTTAACTTTTACGAGATCTGGTCATAATTTTCTAATGTTTAAACCCTTTTATGCCTTCTCCTTTGGGCAAGTTTCTATTTACTTGATGAACACTGTTAAGAATATTTAAAAACAGGAAACCTTTCTAAATATTTTATCAATGTTATGTGTCTATGTGACCCTTACCTAACTTAGATTGTGTTTCCCTGTTTTCATGGTGAAACAGGCACGTCTACAGCACTGTCAATTCATCACAAGGTGACAGAAGAGCAGAACGGGCTGGGAGTAGGGAAGCCCTTCCCTGGGATAACAGAAGAGGCACTCAATGACCCGGATCTCTATGCAGCCCAAAAGGAGCTCTATTTGGGTTCATTGTGCCAAGTTGAGGATACCACGGGACCTTGGCAATTTTGGATGATCATGCTAAAGAACGGCAACTTTGACACCACTTCTGGTCTCTGCCCAATGAATGGTAAAAAGGTGGGTCCGTTCAAGGCACCCGGGAGATTCCCGTGCTTCGGACCCGGGTGCATGAACCAACCAAGTTTTTACCATGACCCAACGTCGTTGTCTGACGATAACTACACGTTGAGCGGTGGGTTTAGGGGATCGTACGATTTGGGTGCTGATATTAGTAAGGGAACTGATGGGATCTCGTACTATGAGGTGACTTGGGAGAAGCAAGTTGGAGAGGGGAGTTGGGCTTTTAGACATAAGCTCAAGACTACCAGCAAGTATCCTTGGTTGATGTTGTATCTCCGGGCTGATGCTACCAAAGGGTTCTCTGGAGGCTACCACTATGACACAAGAGGAATGCTCAAAATGGTATGTGTAGTCCCCCTTTTCTGCGTCATTTTTGGTTCATTCTTGTTATGCATTTTCGTACATGTTCATATTCATGTTCATGTCCTTGATCTTGCATTGATTTGGGAGAAATGGAGGCGTAGTTCTAAAAAATGCCCCTGTCCTTCACAAGCATTTCATGTCCCTGTGTTGCTTGTCGTCTTGCCTTAAATTTTGTGGCATTTTAAATTAAACTTGTGTCACCAGAAGCGAGCTTTGACAAAATTAATCTGTTCTCAATATCTAACGCAACCATACACAGCCCAGATGGTGCTAGGTTGAGATCAAAAGGTAGTACCGTTTGACCTAACTCAACCCGAAAATTTGCATGCCAAAAAAAAGGAACACAACCTAACATTTGTTAGACTAATGCATATATTGGATGGTGCCGTATTCTTGGCAAACTTATTGAATCAGCTAGCTAGAGATCCAAATTTGAGACGAACTAAATTAGTTGATATATATTTGATTCAATGCGTGTTCCTTTAATTCATTTGTAACGGCTGAACCTATCAAGAATCTACCTTGATCGACCCATATGCTAGGTCTATGAGGAATACTCAGATTTTATCTTCACAAAACTAGAGGGATCATATTGTTCTGTGCCTTCAAAAGAAATGCTCAAGTCAGTAGTATGCTAGCAGCTTATCTGGCCAGCAATGAAGTCGGCTAATATTAGGGTAAAAATGCACGGTTCCTTGAGATCTCTTGTTGTATGAAGATTCAACTGAATTGGGTCCTACTGGTGCTGAAATTCCGTTTAGCATTAATTATTTGCATTGGCTTCCCAGGCCATGTGATTTTCTATCAAAAAGTTGATGAAACCTTGATTTTTGTATCTGTTCCTGATTTGTTGTTGGCCGTGATTCTGGGGAACAACGGTCAAGTGCAGCATGACTGCTCATTTGTCCTTTTAAATAAAATGGTTCAACCACCATCTTAATCTTTGTTTTTTTTACTGCTAAAAGTCTCCCTAGGTGACTGCTAAAAATGATGGCCAGCAGAATGTTCATTTTAGATAGATAATAGATTCACTTATTCCTCAATAAATCCGGAAAAGTCAAACTAATCCGTGCCCCTAAACATCAATTATAAATATAAAATAAGGCTATTTGATTTCAACCTCAAACTCAGATTGATACGATCCAAAATGAACAGATTTCAATGTTGCTCAACCTACACTGGCTGCATTTTTGTGAAATGGTCCTAAATATGATTCAACCCCACAATAACTTGGCTGGACACTCGCTTTGATTCAACTTAAAATTAACCTAACTCGACTCGAACAAACTGCTTGACTACACCTAATCCTGAAGCTTGTGTTGCACTGTATTAAACTGATATTTTCTGCACCATGCAGTTACCAGAATCCCCAAACTTCAAAGTGAAGGTACACTTAGACATAAAGAAAGGTGGGGGACCCAAAAGCCAGTTCTACTTGCTTGACATAGGAAGCTGTTGGAAGAACAACGGTGAGCGCTGTGATGGCGATGTGCTGACTGATGTAACCCGATACAGCGAAATGATCATCAACCCGGAAACACCAGCATGGTGCAGCCCAACTAACCTTAGGGCTTGCCCACCGCACCACATTACCCCAAACGACACCAAGATTCACAGGAATGACACCGCCAACTTCCCTTATGGTGCATACCACTACTACTGTGGCCCTGGAAATGCTGAGCATATGGAGCAACCAGCTGATCAATGTGACCCTTACAGCAACCCTCAGCCCCAGGAGATAGTCCAGTTGCTGCCCCACCCGATTTGGGCCGAGTATGGGTACCCAACTAAGCCTGGGCAGGGCTGGGTTGGGGACCCGAGGAAGTGGGAGTTGGATGTTGGTGGGCTCTCTAGCAGGCTGTATTTCTATCAGGTTTGTGTTCTGAGGCTTCTATTAGAAACATTTATGGTCTATTCTACAACATAATGATTTGAAATTTGTACTAAATATCCCCAGAAATTTGGGGAAATCCGTAGGAAATTGATTGCTCGAGAACAGGTCCTTTGTAATATGCAACTTCATGCAATGACCAACATAATTGGTTGGATGTTTCAGGATCCAGGAACTCCTCCTGCTAAGAGAATATGGACATCGATCGATCTGGGGACAGAAATTTTTGTGAGCAACAAAGATGAGGTAGCAGAATGGACAGTGAGCAATTTTGATGTTATCATCACATCATAATTGGATCTAGTTGAAGTTGTTTTCAAGGCTGTTACGTCTTTTATTTTTAATTTTTTTTGTGGGGCA
>JAKOGI010001586.1:50726-55726 GCA_029747015.1 Carnegiea gigantea | reverse complement strand
CACGAGATTGGACAGAGTGGGTACTCCTAACCCAATTGGAGTATATGCTATTTGTGAGACGTGTGGTGTGCAGGGGCATACTTCAGTTGACTGTTACAATGGCTCCTCTAGCATTGAACACCTCAACGTATTCCACGACTTCAACCCTTCACCACAAAATAACCCCCATTCTACTAGCTATGATCAGGGTTGGAAGAGTTACCCAAACCCCCTTATAAAAACTCCAACCCTCACCCCTAGAGTTCTGTCCAGCCACCTGGTTTCCACAACAAAGCTCCCTACAATCCACCTCCTCCCCCTCCTGAACCCACATCCCACCTGGAGAGTCTCATGGAGCGCTTCATAGCGAATTAAACCAAGACCAATGAGGCTCTCAGTGAGTCTATCAATCTACTGACCTCCAAGGTCGACGCTATGGTCACCCATAAGAAGGCGATGGACACCCAGATCGCCCAGATCACCCAACAGGTGACCCACCTGTCTCGGCCTCAGGGGCATCTCCCATGCCAGCCCGAAACTAACCCCCGCGGTCACGTCAATGCCATCTCCATGATGAGCGAGGGGTTAGAGGAGAACCCGATGATGGCTCTCCAAGAGGTAGTTCCAGTTCCTGATTCTGCATGAACAGAGGGGAAGAAGAGAAAAGAGAATCTGAGTTTTGCTGGGGAGACTAGGCCACCACCTCCCACTCACACTTACTAGCCCCCAATGCCCTTCCCCTAGCGCCTGGTATGCTCCAAGCTATCCCAACTTGAACCTAGATTCGCACAGTTCCTGGAGACCTTACGCTGAATCTATAGCAGTAACCCCTTCCTGGAAGTTCTTAAGGAAGCACATGCTCATTTGAAATTTTTGAGAGAGCTCCTGTTTAAAAAGGGAGAACATGGGGAAGTTTCAGTGGTCCCCACTAGCGGATCCTGCAGCTTGCTCTTATAGAGGTGATCACCATCGAAACTACCGGATCTTGGCAGTTTCTCTATCCCATGCTGCATAGGGGATACGCAGATTGAGAGAGCCCTTTACGATCTGGGCGCCAACGTGAGCCTCATGCCACCCTCTCTCTACAAGAAGCTCTAACTACGGGACCTCACGCCCACCAGCATGACTATACAGCTAGCAGACTGCTCCACTAGGCAACCTGTCGACATTCTGGAGGATGTTCTGATCCAGGTAGGCAAGTTCCTCATCCCCTGTGATTTCGTCATTCTTGACAAGGATGAGGACTTTTCGGCCCCACTCATCTTAGGTCGCCCATTCCTTGCGACTGTCGGGGCCGTGATCGATGTTCAGGCAGACACTCTATCCTTCCAACTATATGGGGAGAAGGTGGAATTCAGTTTCCCTCCCCCCGCACCGCCTTTAGCGCTTGCCCTTCCCTCGCCTTCTGAGGAGCCTATCCCTATTTCCCCCTTCGATTCTGTTCCTGGCGCTGATATATTTGATGGGAATGGGGGACCCCACATGCTGTTTGACGGTTCTTCTACTGTTTCTGCGGCCGTCCCGTTTCTTTTCGCGATCGCTTCTGCTTATCCTGGGGCGATAGTGGATCCTATTTCACATTTCTACAACCACCCTAGGCCACCTCTCTCATCGTTACTGTCTACTATTTGGAGGTAAGGGTCAAGCTAAGGACCTTAAATAAGCGCTTCTTAGGAGGCAACCCAAGGCATTTATTGCTTTCAAAAAAAAAGCAAAAAAAAAAAAAAAACTAATGTCACCCTTCTCCCTCCTCTTTTCCCCCTTGGACCCTTGCATTTACCCCCTTTTGTTGCTCTTTTTCTACATCCTTTTCATTGAGGACAGTGAAAATCTCAAGCATGGGGGGTGAGCTTATAACTCTTTGAGAAGAATTGTGGATTTGGGGTGCGGCATGTATAATATCACTTGCACTCGCATCATATAGATAGGACTTCATATAGCTTCACTAGGATTGTTCTTACATTTTTCGTTTATTAGAGCATGTAGTTTAGAGCATATAACTTAGATTTTGCATCTCAAAAGGAGAAGTGATCGAGTTGGGCGTCCTTAAGATTTTTAGGTACTAATTCTTGACCTTCTCTTCGTTTTCCCTTACATCCTTTACCACTTTCTTAGTTAGATTTATTGTTTTCTAACAAATGTGTGTGAAAACCCCTCTTATGATGAGAATGAAAGGGGTGATGATTGATTTGGTTGAGTTATGTGGTAAAGTATGGCCTGTTAATGTGTGAACTTTTGCGAATTGCGCTCTAACATTGCCATCTGTATTTTCCCTGCCCTATGTTGTATGTCATATTGCCCTTGAGATTCATGTGACTTGGCTTGATTAAACTCGATAAGTGGGATATACCTTGACGTAAGTTGTTGGACTGTGGTAGATTTACTTGTGAGACTTTGAGCCTGATGACTATCCATTACATATAGTCTCGTATTCTCCTTCATGTGTGACTCATCCAGGATCGCATCTCTAGAACTTGGTCTTGTTCTCTGTGAAATCGCATTTTGCATGTGCATTTGTCAATATGATTGAGGCAATTTTTTATTCTATTTAGCCACATGAGCCAAAAAGTCACCCATTATTATGTACTACCCTCTTTGCTAGCCCTTTGTGCCTTTCCCCTTATCTTAGTTGTTGCCCCCTACACATTACACACTTGGCATATCGATATTCTCCATATCCTTCTCAAGGTCTAGTGGAGCGACACTTCCATATTGAGTTAGGTTTGCTTCGAAGGTTAGTTCACGTTGGGTACGTTATTAGTGGCTTGTTTGGGGGGATTCGTGATTTCAAGTTTGTGTTCCCCATGTCATTCACATGCCTTTCTCCTTTCAAAGAAAAGAAATGGAAATGACTGAAAAAGGAGGAAGCAAAGGAAAAGAAAAGAAAAATGGAGGAAAAAAAAAGGAAAGAAAAAAATAGAAAAGTTGTAATAAGATGTTTGGCATGGGAGTGTGACAATGAGAATGCCAAATTCCTCCCTTAAGGTTTTTGTGGCGTTTATTGCTCAAATTTTCGATTGTGGTATGAAGTTGTTGTTCCGACATTAGTTGTGGAAGTGCTTTTTGCTCCCTAGTCTTCTGACTATTAGCTTAACTCTTCCCAAATTTATTCCACTTCTCATCCTCTACCTTTGACCCCATTACATCCCTTGACAAGTCCTCGTGATTTACACATTGCACTTTGCATTAAGTGGTGGAGAATTGAGAACTCTACCAAGCTTATGGTAGTTGCTTGATTGGGTGTATTGAGTGTACCCTTGTTATATATTCTAAACACATTGAGGGGAGTGTTCCACTTTATCTTAAAGTGAGGTTCTATCAGTCCTGTTTACTCACCACTCACCAAGGAAGGTCCTATCTTGTTATGTGCTTCGATACTAGGGCATTTGATGCACTGCATTTGGGTATGGGGACCCATGGAAGGAAGTGTACAAGCCGTATTTGGATTGTTTCACATTCTGACTTGGCCATTTCTAATGCATAGTTTAACTTAAATTTTTGATTTTTCATTCCTTCCCTGAAGAGGGTGTGTTGAGAGGTTTACCATCCTCCCGGATCTTTCATAGCGTAGTCTTGCTTGGGGACAAGCAAGAGATAAGCATGGGGGTGTGATAAACCTCTATTCAGTCCCATTTTTAGCACCTATTTGACTCATTTCTCCCCACATTTTCACGTTCGATCGTGTTAAGGAAGAGTCAAATCGACCTCCTTTAGCGTACTTTTCACTGTTTTAACATCTTTCGATATTTTCAGGAACTTTATTGAAGAAACGGAAAGATGAACAACATTTAGCAGAAAAGGAGTGCCAAGGAGGCGTGAAAAGTTGCGAAAAAGCATCGCACGAATGTCCCGATGAACCGACACGACATCAACCAGTCGGGCCACGACAAACTGCACCATGCGACAGGCCAGCCGAGTGGCACGATCTTGCCGTGCCACGTGGTACGTCGTGCCACTCGCGCGGTTTTGGCCTGGTCATGTCAGAATTTCGGCATGGTACCCCTGTGTCTCGTGGCACGACCGTACCACTCCCGTGTCCGCGTCGCGGCTTAAATTTTCCTTCGGGTTATTTTGGGGCTCATTCAGTTTTACATTTAGTTTCTTCTCCCCAGACATTCCTTGGGGCGATTTTTAGGTTCTATTTGAGAGTTTTTATTTTTCATACTTTTGAATTCGCTATTGGATTGAAGTTTGTTCTACCGTTAATTCATGCGATTAATTCCAGGTTCTTCATCTCAATTCTCTCTTCTCTTCTTCTCAACTGTTCTAAAGTTTGTTTGCCATGGTTATTGAATTGAATGTCTTGGTTGTTGTTAGAAACATGATTGTAGGCTAAATCCTCTAACTTAGGTTGGGATTAACGCCGAATATGTATGGTTGAATCATGAATTGGCCTAATCCCTGCTTCCCCTTTGTTTTGTAATTGCGAATTCTACTATGCACGCCACATCCTCGATGAAATGCTCGAAAGAGTATTCATCCTCTTTATTAGGGTTTAGGGGAGCGTTAGGAGACGAGACCTTTACCTAGTGCGACTTAGTAGAGGATTAGGGTTTTAATATGAAAATAATTAAGGTTCTAATTGGGATTTGAGATTGTAGACTTTGTAATCTTTTAACTTCTAGTCCCATGGGAATAGGCGACTATAGTTCTAGGATTAGTCTTTGACCCTTGAGAGAGGGAGAAGATGGACTTAATTGACAATCTATCCATTCGTGATGCATGCTTGGGAACGTTTGGTAGGGTTAGTAACTGATTCACTAGCATACTTGTGCTGTTAATTCCAGCCTAGGTGTTCACTCTTCTACTGTTCGTTTCACCTTTTTAGTTATCATCATTCCCCTAGTTTAATTCCAAAACTCTAATTGTGATTGCCTAGCTTGAGTAGTTAAATTAGTTCCAGTAGTTGGAAGCAAGTTCCCTGTGGAATACGAACCGTACTTGTCATTGCTAGCTACAACTGGCACCGTGCACTTGTGGTATTTTTAGCTCAACATATATATATATATATATATATATAT
>JAKOGI010001586.1:27500-50626 GCA_029747015.1 Carnegiea gigantea | reverse complement strand
TATATCTATTATAATCTATATATATATATATATATATATACACACACACATATATATATATATATATTTATATATATATATATATATATATGTATGTATGTATGTATGTGTGTACAGTGGCGGGGGGCGTGGTGTCAGTGGTGTCGACTGACACCCCTCTCTCCAGAGAAAGACGATATCTTAATGCAGCGAAAATAGAGCATTACTTAATAACTACAATTTTCAGCTAAAAGTAGCGCGAAGGTGTGCCTGCTTTAGTGGTGATGGGGCGGCTGCATTGCTTTACGGTTGTTCCAAAGGTCTCAGGTTTGACTTCCACTTTAGCGTTATTTTTTGCTCCTTGTTCATATCATTGTTCAACCATTTAATTTATTATTTAATCTTTTAATTTGTAGATTAGTTTGCTTTTTAGTTTAATTTATGAGTTAAACTTGCCAATTTTAATTCTAAAGTTGTTAATTTGTGAATTTAATTTCAATTTAGGTTAAGGTATATATTTCAAAAAGATAGTGCGTTAATTAACCTCAATTCTTCAATTTGTCAGTTAATCCTTTAATTTGAGATTAATTTACTTCTTAGTTTTAATTTCTGAGTATAATTTATCAATTTCAATTCTAAAGTTATTTAATTAATGGGTTAATTTGAATTTTAGTTCAAAACGCATAAATATTTCAAATATATTCGTAAAGAATTATCATTCTCTTCAAATTCTAAACTCGATAACTTATCATTGAATGAAAAAATTCGGAATGATATTACTCAACCACAATGACCAACTTATTTCCGACACTCCTTTCCTAAATTCCTGGCTTCGCCACTATATATATATATATGAATATCTCTATATAATATATATATATAATATATATTATATATTATATATATATTATATATATATAATAGACTATCTATATATAATAATATTCTCTTCTCTCTCCCTCATCAATCTCTCATCTCTCTCTCTCTCTCTCTCTCCCCCCCTTCTTTCCTATATATATATGTATGACCACCTATATACAAATACAACACACACACACACACACACAACACACACAAGGGCCCCCATATATATATATAGATTCTATAGCATATATATATATATATATATATAGATTATATTATATATATATATATATAGAATATATATAGATATTATATATATATATATATTATTCCTATCGTACTGTCTATATATATATAATATGACATACAACACTACAGACACACACCCACACAAGCAAGCACACAACAACACACACACGCATAATATATCTATATATATATATATCTCCGATACATCATACACATATATATATATATATATATATGTATATTGCACATATATATACATTACATATGTAATATATACATATTACCATTATATAATATATATATTATAATATAGATATATATATCTATAATGTATGTAATGTATGTATTTTATGCATGTGTGTGTATATATTATATATATATATATATATTCTATATTGTGTGTGTGTGTGTGTATATATATATATATATTATATATATATATATATAATATTCTAGATATATTTATATTACGATATATAGTACGACTATATGACATACGAGTACATATAATATAATATATATAGATATATATATATATATATATATATATATATATATATATATATATAAATATATATATATATATATATATATATATATATATATATAATATTATATATATATAATATGTACATATGTATATGCACACACACACACACACACACACACACACCACCTCACACACATATATGATATATATATATATATATATATATATATATATATATATATATGCAGATATATTATTATATATATATATATATTATATATATATACACATGTGTATGCGTATATATATATATATATATATAAGTATAAATATATATATATATATATATATATATATATATATATAATTTATATATAATATGTGTCCCCTAATATCGATATATGTAATATATAGATCTATATATATATATTTAGATATTGTGTGTTATATTATTGATATCTATATATAATATATATATATATATATATATATATATATCTATATATAATAATATATATATATTATATATATATATAAAGGCGCGGATCAGGTGAGAAGAGGCTCCCTATGAGCAAAGTGGGAAGAGACGATCTGGACCGTTCATCGACGTCCAACGGTCCAGATTTAAGTGTCTCACATGAGGGCTTCATGTGTTTGTCTCTCCCCACAATGCGATTCACAATTTCAGAGCTCTCAATTTCACGAAGCATTTTCTCTCTCCTCCTTCCCAGCGTACCTTGCTTGTCATTCTCTTCTCTCTTTCTTCATCGTTACTTGACCAAGCTTTGAAAAAAATCTTTGGTTGATTCCGTTCTATTTGTAAATTTGTCTGCTTTTCATTGCATGAAATTTGATTCGGTGGTGAACTTCAAACTGCTCTTCAAGTGTGCACGATTTATTGCTCTTCTTTTTGGTTGAAGGGGCGATTAAGGTTAGTCTGAGCTAAAATTTGTTCATTTCTACTTGCATTTAGGGATTTATAGTTGAATTTTTAGTGGTAATTGGCGAAATTTGTTCGTCTTGTGATATTTTGAAGTTTTAACTCAATTTTTCCTTAAGTTGCAGGCGTAACACCGGGTTCTTCATCCTAACCTAGGGTTTTAGGTAAGTTTTTTCTAATTACTCATGTGATTTTTGGTTTCATTCACTGTTATTGGTTGTGGTTAAGTTTACTCATTTGTGGGTTAGGGATGGCTAGTTCTGTCAATTAGTGAAGAAATCCGTGTGCTAGAATCCTTTTGAGATCTTGTTTTTTCAATCTGTAGTCACATTCATTGCAGTTGAGATATGTTCATCATCCAAAAAGGGTATAATCCTCTCAATGAAGCACACAGATTTCTTCAGTTAAGCAACATTTTCAAATTGTCATAGACCACTGGATTGATCATATAGCTAGTTGGCCATGAAGTTGAATGTGTTTCCTGCAAATAGTTGCATATTATAGGTTAATTATTTGATTTGTTATCAAAATCAGGTTGGGTTCGCAAGTCTACTTTTGTTTAGTCAAACTGAGCAGGTTAGCGAATAATTAAAACTAGGTGATTTTATGATATGTCTATTTCTTCACAATATATCCATATGAGGAACCAAAAATAAAGAAAAAGTAGAATTCCTTCGAATGCTATATTTCTTGAATTCTTTATGTATTTTTGGTCTAAAACGATGTGCCGATAGTCCATATAATTTTTGATTGTCCGACAGGTGCTTTAGGTTAAATGATTGCCCCATGGACAACTCTTTCATAATATTCATTTTGTCTTTTGCAGGCACAATCCTCTACCAATGGTTCTCATAGCTTTCTCCGCTGCGCCATTCTTGTTATGATCTCCGCCCTTTCACATACCGTTCACCCGAATCCCGTGAGTAAATGAATAGCATTGGTAAATAGTAGTCTATGCCCCTTGTGCATGTAAAATATGACCATCAATACATGTATGCTCAAGCAGAGCTGAGCGATGCTTGAAAAGTGGGCGTATAAAAATATCTAATGTCGTTTCGATTGGAAGTGCTTTTAGGTGGGCTGCTGCCTTCTGTGTAGTGTGTACATTTGACATATATTTGTAAAGTAGGGTAATAAGCTAAACTGAGCTCATCTACAGCACTATTATTAAATGCCACAGTCCATCAATTATAAGATGGTTCTTTTGCATAGATTAGATTTGCCATAGGAGGGAACTATGCTAGAGGGAACAAATGTTGATTGCCCTTTTGAAATAATATGTGTGTATGATTATGTTAACTGTGATTAACAAAATATTTTTGAAGTTAATTCATCTGATGTTATGTGAGGGGCCAACTAGCAACTACAATCAAGCATCTTGGTGCTCTCGATTCGATTGAGTTAATTTATCAATTTTTACGAACTTGTGATCATTGCCTAACTTATCATTTATTTTAGGAATATTCCCTAGTCCTTTTCTAAATGTGAACGTCAATATTAATCTTGGTCAACTTGTAAATATATTTTAGTGAACCTCTATAGATATTTTTGTGAACATATACATGTATTTTGGTAAACTTGTAAATATATCCGGGTTAATATCTAAATATATTTAGGTGAACATATACATATTTGTTTGTGAATTTATTCATACATATTGGTGAACTCGTAAGTATATTTTGGTGAACCTATACATATATATTAGTAAACTTACACATGTATTTTAGTGAACATGGCTATTCACCATGGTGAACATGTACGTTTCTTAAAAGTGAACTAGGTCGATGCCTTGTAGATTCATTCATGTGAATTAAGTGATGGACTTTTTACCGAACTTTGCATCTATATTTTAATAAATTGATATATTAGTGTACTTAGTTACCTTTGCATTGGTAAAGTTGCACACTTATATTAATCAAATTGGATATATTCATCGTGATAAATTTATACGTGTACTGTAGTGAACTTGCACATGTATTTTAGTGAACATGGCTTTTCATCATGGTGAACGTGTACGTTTCTTAGAAGTGAACTAAGTGCACGCCTTGTGCATTCATTCTTGTGAATTAAGTCATAGACTTTTTAGTTAACTTTGCAGCCATCTTTTAATGAATTTCTATATTAGTCTACTTAGTAGCTTTTGTGTTAGTAAACTTATACATATATATTAATGAAATTAGATATATTCATCGTGGTGAACTTATACGTGTACTTTAGTGAACGTGCACATGTATTTTAGTGAACATGATTATTCATCACGGTTAACATGTACCTTTCTTAATGTGAACTAAATCCATGGCTTCTGCACTGATTCTTGTGAATTAAGTCATGGATTTTTTAGTGAACTTTGCACCCATATTTTAATGAATTTATATATTAGTCTACTTAGTCACTTTTGTGTTAGTAAACTTGTACATTCATATTAATAATATTGGATATATTCTTCGTGGTGAACTTATACGTGTACTTTAGTGAACTTGCACATATATTTTAGTGAACATGGCTATTCATCGTGGTGAAAATGTACAATTCTTAAAAGTGAACTACATCCATGCCTTGTACATTCGTTCTTGTGAATTAAGTCATGGACTTTTTAGTGAACTTTGCAGCCATCTTTTAATTAATTTCTGCAATTGCGTTGGTAAATTTTAGAGTTGAGGTTTTGTTTTATGTCTATTTTTGTTTTTTGGATGCTGATACCTTTGATAACATTCATGTAGTGAGATGTCCACTTCACACCCATAGGTGGTAATGTTGATGATCAAAGTATTAGTGACAAAGACCAACATTCCCAGCATTCTGAGCCTGATCACCTGCAAAGTGATCCTTGTGCGGTAGAGAGCACAAGAACATCTTGTAATGTCACCTATACATATTTTCTTTTTTTTTTTTCAACTTGCTTGTTGTCATTTTAGGAAGTGTGTGGTGCTATTGTTGGCTTTTTGTATGCTATGGTGAATTGATGCTAAAATGTTGTAGTTTCAAGATGCATTCATACAACAAACCATGTTTTTTGCTTACTGTAGTATTTGGTTATAATGATGTGTGGCGTTACATGTCTAGTGATGTTGATTGCTATGTTTTTTTGATAAAAAAATAGATTCAAATGATTTGACACCGGTGCTGACCAATTCATCCATTGATGCTGGAGGGGAGTGGGTTCCAGTTTGTGAGGAAGCATCCTTTATACCTAAGTTAAAAATGAGGTTTAAAAACATTGAGGATGCTCTAGCATTTTACAAGAGATATGCCAATTGTGTGGGTTTAGTGTTCAGAAGTCTTCCACCACAAAGAATAAGTCGGGGAAGATTTGGAAAGTCTTTGTTTGTTCAAAACAAGGGTATAGGGAGCCTCCTAAAACTCCACCCCAAAGTGCAGTTGCCTTAGCTAATGCAATATCTAGAGCAAGAGAGAATGTTGAGGAAAGAAGGGTTAAACAGGGAAGGGTTGAGACTAGAAAAGGATGCAATGCACATATGGTTGTGAGCTCTACGAATGTTGGTCAGTTTGAAGTGTGTACTTTTCATGTAGGCCATGTGCATCCTCTGGTCACCCCAAGCTGAAGACAGTTCCTACGAGCTTCTAGGAACATTAGTTCTATTCACAAGGAATTTATTTGTAAATATAGGAAAGCAAATGTTGGGGCTTCGAAGGTTTATCATCTCATGAAAGAGCAAGTTAGGGGCTATGAATATGTGGGATGTGACCAGCAAGATTTCAAGAATTACAAGAGGGATTTAAAGACAATGATCAAAGATTTACATGCACACATGTTTGCAGATATCTTAAAGAAAAGAAAAGAAGTTGATCCTGGCTTTTATTATGCTCATGAGCTTGATGAGGAGAGTAGGCTCAAGAATGTCTTCTGGTGTGATTCCTTGTGTAGGAGATCCTATGCATTGTTTGGGGACTTGTTATCTTTCGACACAAAGTATAAGACTAATAGATATGGCATGGTGTTTGCTCCATTTACGGGCATCAACCATCATCGCCAACTCACTTGCTTTGGTGCAGGGTTGATACGAGATAAAAAGGTGGAGTCTTTTAAGTGGTTATTCTAGTATTTCATTGATGCAATGGGGGGAAACAAGCCAAAAACCATAATTGCTTATCAGGATCTAACAATCAGGCAAGGGGTACTCTCTGTGTTTGAGGGGTGCACCCATATGTACTGTATGTGGCATATTATGAGAAAGTTGCCCGAGAAAGTGGTTTACTTATTGAATGGCTGTGAAGATTTCCTAGAGCGGATCAAGCTATGTGTTTGGGCATCTGATACCTCGGAGTAGTTTGAAGCAAAGTGGGCAGATATGTTAGTTGATTTCAACTTGGGCAGTAATGATTGGTTGAAACATATATATGACATTCGAGAGGATTAGGTACAAGTTTATTTCAAGGAGGATTTCTTAAGGGGCATTATGAGGACTACGTCAGGTTTCGAACATGTAATGTTTGGGAACTTGACAACTCCAATATTGAGTTTGGTGGAGTTTTGGCTTAGGTTTGTGCATGCCCTTGAGTCTCAGTGGTATCGAGAAAGTAAGGCTAAAAATGCATCCTTAATCTCCCTGCCTGAGCTGGAGATGCCTTTGGACATAGAAAAACATAGGAGGGTCATGTACACACATACTAACTTCTACATCTTTCGCGACCAGTTATGTGATGCATTGTTTAATTGTGAGATATTAAGCATCAGCACTGTAGAGGGTGACAACACTTATAAAATAGAGGATAAAAGGCATTAGAGATATAGATATGCTGTGTCTAACAAGGAATCCTAGGATGCTACATGCACATGCTGCTTCTTTTAATCTGAAGGGATTCCTTGTGCTCATATTTTGCTTGTGTTAAAGTCATTAAAAGACATTCCTGCATGCTTTAAAGTTGATAGATGGACGAAACTAGTGGCCAAGAAACCTATCTTTTTGCTTGACACAATTGTGTCCACAAGCTATGCATAAGTGGGGCAGCAAAATAGGATGATTTCTGATACCTGGTCATAGTTGTATAAGTGCATGGATTTGGCAGGACGGGATGTAGATAAGTTGCAATATGTGATAAATGCAGCCGAATCAATTCAATAGAATCTTAAAGAAGTGGTTGGTGGTGGTTCCATGAATAATGCATCTATAAATCTTCAGACATATTTTGGGTGTACGGTGCCAGATATAATTGAAATATAGCCCCCTCCAGTTTCAGTCACAAAGGGAAGAGCCAAGAGAATGAAGGCAGGAGTCGAGAAAGCAATTGAGCAGCAAACGCATCCACGGATGTGCCACTACTGTAAGCAAGTTACCACTCATGACAGTAGAAACTGTCCTGAGAAGAGGAACTAGTGCATTATGTCAAAAGTATGTATACCGATTTTTGATCTGGCATGTTTTTCACTTTAAAAATATTGATTCTTTTTCTAAGATTTTATTCTTTTTGTATTTTCTTTCACTTGTTTGCAAATTGTCAATCAGTGTGTTTAGGGTTCGTGTAATTGAATCGTGTTTGATTAGGCATCGCTTCATTGATTCGTGCTGGTATGTTTCAAATACAGATTTCTATAATTGAAGACCATCAGCATCCGCCTACACACACACACACACACACACTCTCTCTTTAAGTTGTCTGATTTGCTCAGATTTGCTTATTGACGGGGCTACAAAAGCTTTAATGCTGTGACCAAATCACAGCCTAAAACAGTCAGTTAACTTCCAAACTTCGAGTGGAGCTCTTAAACTAGCTCCATGATGTATTCATAAAAGATTAGATGAACACATAGTCGATTAGATATAGACAAAAGATTGAATGAACATATATAGTCAGTTACGTGCATGCATATAAACTACAATCAACTGTTCATGAGTGGACTGGGTTTTGCTCTCAGGATGGAAGATGATAAAGGGAGCATTCGCGATGCGACTGATGGTTGAAGGATACAAGATGGGGCTCATCAAATTTGCGATCATTACATGTCGAAAGCCAGAGTAATGATTCTGCAAGTCACAACCACATAAAGGCTTGACTAATAGGTTCCTTTATGGTGTCATTGCCATTGCTCAATGCCAGCTAAAGTATTAGTACACAATAATTGGGGTAGCATTTTCTCTTCTGTAATAAATTTTCCTTAGAATTTTATATAGCTTCCGTCTTTACTTGCACATTCGGATTCAGTCAGATGCTGTAAGGTTATGGCTATTTGAGAATTCAATCTATCCGCTTGCTTTGATGCTGAAATGCTTTGTTCTTTTTTTTTTTTTCGGAGGGCAAATGAGGCATGAAGGTTGACATAGGCAGAATTTAAACCCAAGTCTTTGTGCTAATTGAGACCACAATTGAAGTGCTTTTGTTTATATACCCCACCTGTCTCGTTCAATTTTTTCCCATTATTTTCGTTTTTCTGTTTTGATCTCTACTTGTCAAACTCCCTTGATAGATTAAGGCAAGTTGTTGATGCCATGGCCATTGAGATGCATGTTGGTCTGGCTTCTGAAGGTGGTTTTAAGCTTAAAATGCTCCTCACTTATGTTGATAAATTTCCTAACGGGTATCCCTCTCCTTCCCTCCCTCTCTCCCTCTCTCTCTCTCTCTCTCTCTCTCTCTCTCGCTCTCTCTCTCAGCTTTCATGGTTGTGTTTATTTGTGGGTATTGGGTTTTGTTTGATTTGGGGGAAAGGGGCATTTACTTGGTTTCATGATGATTGATATAGTTTGTGTTTTTGGGTTGATCCCCCTTTGCTGTGTATACTATTGATCAGGAAGTTCCCCTTTCAATGAGCTTGTCATGTACATATATACATAGTCTTTTTGTTAACTGTTTGTGACCAATTTGTTTTTAATGGAATGCCTGAATGTTGATTAGAAGGGGGGAGAATGAGTTGTTTTTACGTCCATGGAATGGGTTCAGGGCATGGGCATCCCGAAGGAAGAGCAAGACAAGGTTGTAAAGTTTGATTTTCATGGCCAGCCGACTGAGTTAAAGCACGACAGTGTTGTCATTAGAGCTATCACAAGCTGTACAAATACATTAAACCCCAGTGTCATGTTGGGTGCTGGTTTGGTTGCTAAGAAAGCTTGTGAGTTGGGGTTAGAGGTTAGTATGTCTATTATTATATTGTTAAGTTTAATCATAATGCTTCGTCTTATAAAGTTTTTTGCAGTATTAATATCTTCTGTTAGCATCAGTGTTATTTGCCCTTGAGTTCTCAACATAGTTTATTTCAGTGTTTTGCTAAGTTGCCATTAATGAGTCTTTTAAATTTCCCATGTCAACTTCTATATTTGCATTTCATGTTGACATGGAAAACTCCTAGGTTCACTCAGTGGCATTTTTGGATTGGATTTTGCTAGCTGCAAAATTACAGACAATTAGGAATGTGCTTTGTGTCTAATTCTTTGGTGATCGACATGCCGAAAGCCTGAAGTAGCTTAAAATTGTGTCACTGGCATACATTCTAGATGATCTAACCTTTGCTGGTTTTGTGCCATTTCAGTATCATGGCATTGTGAAATTTCTTGCATATTTAATTCAGTTTCTTCGTCATAATTCCTGTTATCCAATCCTCAATGTGGCATTACTTCTATCGAAATTTGTAATTTTTAAACAAAAAATTTTCTTTTTTATTATTGGTATTGAATTTTCTCAGTTTCCATGAAAAGCTGGTCTGCGACACTAACTGATGAAACCTCCTGAATTAGCTCAACTATTTGGCTTGTTTTGAAAGAAAATAAAGTCCTGCATGGTGTTTACTCTTTATTTTGCTATCAATCCAATAATCTCATATACACTTGTCCTCATTTTTATAAACCACAATAGACCGTCCAATCAAATCTCTTAGGAATTGTGTTCTATACCCTTTTCTTATTATTTCCATGATATTCTTTAGGAATTAGTGGTGGTCAAGGGAAGATTTTAGGAACTTTATTGTACACTTTACGGCATTTACGGAAGATTTTGTTGTGAGACGCCTTAAGAAAGCATTTTCCATTGATGGTAGCACTATTGAGGAAGTTATTGGTAAGTTGTGTGATGTTAATCATTTTTCACAATTCCTAAGAGATTTGATTGGACGGTCCATTGTAGTATATGCAACTGAGGACAAGTCAGATGCAGGGCTTGCAGGTGCATCGATTGCCAGATTTGTCGGAGTAGGTGACAACTATAAGAAGCTGTATACTTGTGATAGAACCACCATCTGGGAAGCAAAACCCAATTTTGTCATGATGAAAAGGGGCGAAAAAGGGTCTGATTGCAATGTTCATACGCATAGCCTGCACAAATATATGAGCATTTGTGATCTCTTTAGATTTATGATCTCTTATACCTGAATCGGTCAATTGGCTTGGAAATTTAGATAATTTCATAGAACTGTTTTAGGATTGTGAAGACTTGGGCATGTGTAATCTATTTACATTTAATTTATGATCTCTTATCCTTGAATTGGTCAACTAGCATGTCTTTTTTTTCAAAATTATTGGTCGTGGTGAATGCTTATTTCCTACCACTAAATAGGTTCTCTGTATCTTTAGAAAATAGATATATAGATGAACATTGAAATTTTATAATGTTAGTGCTTAGCATTTGAACGCTTAAAATATAAAAAAATGAATATTTAAGCTTTAAATAGTGAACATTTAGTAAAGACGTACCCTTCACCAAAGATTCGTTCAAGGCGGTGTAAATATAGTCTTGGATTTACATTAGAAAGCAAGCAGGAGCAAAGGCAACTATTTTCATATCCATGGAAAGACTCCGAAATTCCATGTGTTAGCTGCAACAGTTTAATATTTGAGTATGCAAATCAGAAATCTATTTTTGGAGTTTTGAACTTAGGTGGCATATTCTATGCTCCTTTGCTGGGGTTTTATGCATTCACTGGAATTCCGACCTCGGTATGCTTATCTATGTTTGTCCTCTCTGCCGCACTAAGCTTATTTTCAGTGCCGTAAATGTGTTTCTGTCCCGAGTTTTTTTTTTTAATGTTTCATGAAGAAGTGAAATTGCAACAACATTTAGCAATCATCCAATGCGACGTTTCTTGTGCAGGCTTTCCGATGGTTCAAATCTGTTCAAGCTGCCAATAAGGAGGCTATAAGTTTGAACTTCATCAGGGCAGTTTGAGTGCTTAAGTTTCAGACTCAATAAGTCTCTTTAGTTTCTTCCTTCTTTTCAAAATATGAGTCCATACTAGAGATCAAATTGAGAAAGTCATAAGCATTATATTGCGGGAAAGCAACTCCCTCCCCCCATCTAGCTAAAAAACTTGAGACAATCCTACCTATATATTGGTTGGCTACAATTCCTAAGTTGTTTCATTGACCGAATAGTAATTGAAAAATATGTAACAAGAGTGTGTCTTTCAATTATGTAAATGTGGAAATTTACTTTCTAAGAGAAGGTTTCTATTTAGTCATGTACATACCAAAAAAGAAATTAAACTACTTATATAAATGCTGCCCTAACTTACCCTTCATCTCCCCAAGCCGACTAGGAACAAAGTCTTCAGCAGGAACAACTTCACAATCTGAGTCTCTAGTGGTTCAATCATCAGGCAAGTAAACCCACTAGGAACAAAGTCACTCACAAAACCTGCCACATCGTTTTTTCCCAGAAGTCAGAATCGTCTCCTAATGTTGACTGGGAACATCAAATATAATTGCTGTGTCAGTAACGACACACAGAAAATTCAGACTCTTATTTTCCACATAATAATACCGACAATCACCACCATGCAAATCAGGCTTAAAAGTTGCACAGAACAAAAATAGAGAGAGCCTAACATACTTATAGATGAAAAGCTGTGTTAAGCTGAAAATATTACCCTGTGCCAATAGAGGTTCTGGGTCTTCTAACAATAGTTATAGAGTTCTGAAAATAGCCACAGCTGGGACTCTAACCGTTCAGTTAATGTTGTTAAATTCAACTGCATCATTAATCCCAAATTCCCAATAAGATGCAGAGTGCATTATCCAGAAGATGAAATTGTGAAGAAGTTGTGTAATCCTCAGGCTTGAACAAATGTATCTGAGCCCTTCTTGCTAGGAAAGTGAAGATTTCAAATACGTGAAGAAAAGTTATCGTATCTTGTGGTGGTTCATCTGGTTCTACTGTCAAGGTTAGGATGTCGACCCCATCCTTTACTGCCTAAAAGCAAAGTAGACGCAAACTTTAACTCCTATAGAGGTTAGCTGTACTGGTACTTGAGATGATCAAAAGTTAGGTACACATGCAGATTTATTTTGAAATTTGCTTCATTTAGTTTCCTCACCCATTCGACGCTTGTAAATATAAGCAAAGGAGATACAAAGGTTGATATGGGTGAGATTTGAAGCTTGAACATAGGTCTTTGGTAACACAGAGAAAGATTTTACTAGCTATGCTACTGGACACCTGATTATGGAAAAGCATATGGATATTTACGAGGATACAAAGGTTGATGAAGATAGGATTATAACTCTGTAAGTTTCTAATATGATGGATAAAGAGTTTACCAAACAAAGAAGTTACGGCTTACGACTATAGGAATAGGGATATTTAGTAAAAGTCACCTGTTTTTCAACAGCCTGTTGTGTCTTATGAGTGATTCAGAGGCTCAACTGTGGCAAGTAGAGAGATTACTGCTTCAAAACCTATTTTTTCTTTCTCTTTATTCTGGGTATGATAATTTTGATCATCCTTAGTACAATCAGGCCGGATCAGATCAGACCAATTGAGGCCTGGTTCGTAAAAGGTTGAGACTCCTTTGTCTAACAGGTTAGACCAAGGGCTAGGACCAACTGACCCAACCAAAAAACGCAAAGTTACATGCATTCAAATCTCAGTTTAGACATAAATCTAACAAAAAGGCATTCGAAACTTCGTTAAAGGCGTATGCAAAGAGTCTTATTTTCTAGATAATAATACCAACAATCACCACCACCCAGATCAGGCTTAAATGTTGCACAGAACAAACATAGAGAGAGGCTAACATCATTATAAATGAAAATGCTGTGTTAAGCTGGACAGATTACCCTGTATTGACAGATTATCATGTGGTTTAGACTAATGTCTAGTAAGCAAACGACAAAGAAATAATGATAAATAATAAAGAAAGCAGTAATTTCGCTACAGAATTCTTCCAGTGATAAACGCATTGTCATGCTACATCAAAACAAGCAATAGGCACAGTAAGTTTAGCATAAAATCCTTCTGGGCTGTCTTCTTGTTTAGTAAGGCAATAAAATATATTGATGGATTCCTCATATAGGTAGAATTCATTAAGCTACTACATCCATGGCATATATCCATTAGTTTTCAAACTGAATAGCCAAACATAAGCAGCAGTATCCTAGAACTTACCAGTACTTTCTTGAACTTTTGAGCTTTGTAGTTTCATAGATAACTACCATGTTCTTCACCTCTGGAGCAATGACATTGGTAGATGATGTGACGATCTTGTGGCAGTATTGCACCCTTAATTTATGAATTCCAACAACTTAAGATTAGAAGAGGGGGAAGGGGAGAGAGGGGGCAGCAAGAGGATCCATTAACTTGTATTAGAACCTCATAAGATAAGCAGAAACAATAGATAACGACCTGATATCGAGTTGCTATACATAAACAAATTTTATCAATTCTTTTTGGGGAAAAAAAATTAAAAATACGAAAGGAATAAGAAAACATAATTGCCAAACAATTGATATCAATTTGATGCATTTTTTTATTTTTGGGCAGAGGGGAAAACCCTTAATGAAAATTTATATAATATCCTCAATGAAAATCCTTTAATCAAAATAAATCCATTTTAGTTTCAATTTGACACCAAACTAGGACAGCACCCCTACCAGCTGAATCACCTCTACCAGTTGAATCACCTCTAAACATATATAGCATTATTCTGAACACCAACTGTACTTTTTACGATCTATTGTGGGCGCTAATTTTACTCAACATCAAAATATGAATAGCCAACCTAAAAAATAATAGAAGAAAAGGAGGTTGTGTCTGCCAACACAATGCAAATATGCAATACTATTATATTGCATACCATTCTCTACCACATACAATACCAGTATTCCATCTCACCCAAATGATCCAACCCAACAGGGTAGGCAAAAGGACAGTGACAACATGCGATGTTAACACAGAGAACTTAGAACTCAGAACAGTATCTAATATCCATGCATTTGAGCTAAGCACTCCCCGGGAAAAAAATACATGTAAAAAACCTATGAGAATGATGACGCCCCCCCTAAAAACACAAAAACCAAAAAATAAAAAAGCAAAGCATTTCACGAGACATCCATTGAATATTACTAATTGATTCTCTCTCATTTAATAATGATGATAATAGGTAATGAAAGATCAAACACTTTTAAATGAGAAAGCCTACAGCATGCTAACCTCATTCTTCCTCAATCCAACGTCCCAACGGGTTGCCATACCTTTGTATTCCTTCATATGCCTCATAACATAAATACCTCCATTATGATCTCGTTTGGAACTGTCGATTTTCCAAGGCATATCTATGTGTCTTTCTTGAAACTGTTGAATGGAAGTGCCTCTCCTATCATCACTCTATTCCTTGACAAGATATTCTCCCAAAAGTGTACTCTGCTTGGTTTGCATATGATTTTTAAAAAAAATAGTATCATTATATGGTTCATTTGAAAAATAATAAAACAAAACAACAATGTGTGACCTCACCAAATGATCTGTGAAGAACTCGTATAGGCGACTATCCTTTGGCTTTTTTTTTCATATGGTCTATTATGTCCATAGTTTTGTCCTTGAAATTAAAGCAAAGAATAATTTGTCTTTTCTTGTGTACACAATGGAAAAACACCTGAAAACCCAACATAAAGTTTTTTTGTCAATATAGAATAACATACCCATCATGGTGGTAACCTAATTTCTAAATAATAGCTACCAGCAAAAACAGTTATAAAAAAATACATTTAAAAGTAATGTGTTTGAGTAAATTTTACCAAGTCAACTTCCTTGAATTTGACATGCAGAGTCAATGACAGCTCCTCATTCAGCCTATGAAAGAATGCAGCTTTTGCTTGGGCTTTATCTTTTGTCTTGATGTATAGATCCTTCAAGGCAAAAACCAAAAAAAAAAAAAAGGAATTTTTACTTGACTAACCGTTCATATGTAAAAGCATATATATACATGTGAAAATGTTACATAAAATCTTTTTAATTGACTTACCAATGCTTCACTTGTAAAGAAAACCTGATGAATGCCAGATCGATCTCTGTACTGCTCATGTACATTTAGTATATGCGCCTAAATATTGATGACGATTTTGTCAACGTCATTATCCCCAGCAAGACTTGAAAGCGCACGTCTTGTAGCTATATAATACGTATCATCATACAACACTTGGCTACAAAAATAAATAGATAAATTGTACATTGAACTATGCTTGGATTGTACATAGAAAATGGTTTTGATGATTTCAAAGCTATTCACGTATGAACGACTTGGTTATGCAACTCAGGACAGTAAAGAGTGAATCAATCACCCACGTCATATTAGTTATCAGATGAATATAAAAATCAACTTAGAATAGCAAAGACAAAAATAGATAGATTAGATCTGTACCATTTCATATATTACTCAATCCACTAGTTGACTGGCTCATGATAAACAAAACTAAAGTATTTTACTGATTGCATTGGTTAATATCCTTTCTACAGTCAATGAACCAATTCCATGAATGCACATAATTGTGGTAAGCTATTCTCTGAACTTTAACCTCATAAACAGCAGCTACAACCACTTCTTCCTTTATTTAAAAGGAAAAAAAAGAGAGGGGGGGAGGATGGGGAAGGGAAAAATGGACCAGAGAAATTGCTAATGACAAACTACTATATTTCTAAAGCAATGACATGAGCAAATGTTTGTATAGTCATCAGTAGCTTTAGCAGTTTAGCCTTTGTAAACCCATTAAAATCAATCAATGTAGTGTAAACATTAATAATGATTAATTTATTAATCTTTTATATACATTCATATATTCCTTACATTACCATGTCCACAAATCTCAAAAGCAGAATGCTAGAGAAAATATTGATGGTCAATGCCTAATTTAAGAATCACCTAGCTTAGACAATCCTTTGGGGTCAGGTTGATGAAATGCATACTAGGAAGTGTAAACAGCGTTTGGTCTTCTGATGAGTTAAACACAAAATCTCCATATACCTTCAGTTTATAGGCTATTGCCCCAAAGATACTCACGTTCCTTTGCATGTAAGGAGAGCACAAAAAAGGTGTGATCTCTTTCCTTTCCCGGTGAGGATAGTTGCGCCTTCCTAACTTTCTATTTCCTGCATCTCCTTTCAAAACACAATTTGATATTAGTCAAGTTCATAAAGTAGTACTTTAAAGGAAGAATAGTAACTAGCAATGCATCTAAAATTTTTTAGGAAATCCCAAATAACGATGAAGGAGAAATGGAGTAACAATGCATGTAACATTATGTTTGCATCATAGGGCAGCAAGTGTGCCATGATAGAAGACGTTTTGAGTTATTTTAACTCTTAATATGTCAAATGTGAAATTCTTTAATAAGACATATTCATTTTTAGCTCACTCTCCAATCTTGTCCAAATGATAAACAAACTACATCAATTAGCTTAAACGCTCACAATTCTTCACAGGCTAAATGGGCTCTTAGGCAGTAAAGATAGACTGTCCAAAAACCTAAAATACCCACTAATAAAGAAGTTCCAGTGTTCTGGCAATAAAAGTCCATAGCAAAAGATAGTAGATACAGGCTCTATAAGACTGATCATTCATAATTCGAACCCTGAAATAGTAGAAGTTTGTTGGTTATGTACTCTCTTACCTCAATGCTAGTACCTGCCTGTCTGTCAGACATTCTGTGCTGCTAAAAGAACTATAATGATCAACCACAATCACTCTAGTAACAAAACTTCAGAAACCAAGGCAAAACACAACAATTCAAACTCTTGCATATGATGTTCAGTATAACCCAAATTGACAAGACATGCCATGCATATCATGAGTCTAGGATATCCCTATTCATATCCAAGCCCCAGAGTAGCAACTAAGAAAGGTGCAGGGTGCCCTTTGCCCACCATACTCAGGTTTCATTGCATGGTTACTTTCAACTGTAAGCATATTGCCTTAAAGCAACCATGCCAATAACTCCCTCATCAAGCAACATCTTACTGCACATCTTTCTATGTATCTAAGACCATCAAAACCCTAGATCTTGTGCCCAGCCAATAGCTCATAAGTTCTAGTATAAAAGGAGTAACCTATTATAAAAGAAACCATCCCTTTATGAAAAGAATATACAAGTAAACCACAATAATCATTTAAGTTCGACCAATTAACTGTAAAAGTTCACCAAAGTGGTATAAAAAATTACTTAAATGTTTATCTCATCCAAAAAGATACTTATAAAGTCCAAGCACACATGTCAAAATAAATGAGATTATTATTAATCCATATAAAATTTGCATAGTATTTAGGTAGAGATCTATATATCATAATCAAATGTCATTGAAACTAATCCAAAAACCCTTACCCTTGAAACCACAACCACATCCCCTAGAACTGTTATAGTCAAATGTCATTGAAACAAATCCAAAAATTTGCAGCAACATACTACACACCTATCATTCTATAAACACTTATGTGCTGCTAAATGAGAGTATTTTCCATTTTTGTAAGACAACGGGGTGCTTCCCTAAAAAAAAATTGCTTAGAATTGTGATGCTTTTTGGGCCACTACGCCAACATATTTAGAGTGGCATCCAACCCCTTTCACCCCTCTCCAAAGAAAAGGGCGGAAACAGAGAGAGATAGACAGAGAGGACAAAGAAACTCCAAAAAAGAAGACATAGAGAGAGAGAGAGAGAGAGAGAGAGAGAGAGAGAGAGAGAGAGAGAGAGAGAGGACAAAGTAGAAAGGTGGAAACATACCTATTGGCACTTGCATGTTGCTGGATCGCATGGACCTTGTTGTTAGTCTTGTTGACACTTCCTCCATAATGCCTTTGCCTTTACCAACATAGCTTGCTTCTAGTACATATCACAATGGAACGCTCGCATCTAGCTCTCTTATCACAATTCCAGTAGCAGGAGCAACACTATCTCCTTGAGGCTCTGCTTGACAGATGAAGATTTTTGTGACACAATCATGTGGTTACCAAAAAAAAAAAGAACAATAATAAGGTACAACTGATTGGTTTTCTTTTTTTTTTCTTTTTTTTTTGGTTTGCCTTGTTACTATTTTTCTGCTGATCTCAAATAGGTTAAAAATATACATGCAGTTGATCTAATGAGCTGCTTTGTTCATGCTTGGTTCTGTGTGTGTATTTTTTAGGCAAAACATAACTAAAAAAGAAGTATCATGCATGTTGTTTGAATTATAACTGGTTTTTTGATCTGTATGAGTCTAGCCAGCTAGGTTTGTGTTGCCAAGAAAATAAGTATCCCTCACTGGAGAGAGAGAGAGAGAGAGAGATATATAACGTAATATCAGCAATAATTTAGTGCTAGTTAATCATCATAACTAAATAAATAAGCTATAAGCATATGTTTCTCATTATCAGTAGGCTAGGCTTCTACCAGAGTCATGAGCAGGATTGGGTACACCTGATCAGAGCCGCATGAAATAGTAGTTAGACATTTAAGAGTGATTTATCTCTCAGCTTGCTCAGTTAATAAGTGCAAATCCCCCTTTTGATTGCAAGTTAAGCTATGGCATTTTTATCATATTACCTATTTTTATGGTTTTTGGGCCAGTCCACCAGCATATTTAGACTGCCATCCAACCCCTTCCCCTCTCCCTAAAAGTGGATGAGTGGATGAGTACTTGATTTTCTTCTGTGAGGCAATGTTTACATTCATTGTGCTTGTGTCAGGCCATGTTTACATTCATTATGTACAGAGAGAGAGAGAGAGAGAGAGAGACAAATAGAGAGAGACACAGAGAGAGGCCAAGGAACAAATGTGGAAACATACCTGTTGGCACTGTCATGGTGCTGCATTGCATGGACCTCGTTCTTAGTCTTCTTGACACTTCCTCCATGATAGCTTTGCCTTTGCCAACATAGCTTGCTTCTTGTACATCTCGTAATGGAACATCGACATCTAGCTCTCTGATCACAACTCCAGTAGCAAGGGCAACACTCTCTTCTTCATGCTCTGCATCACGGATGAAGAGATGAGTGGATGTTAGCTCATTCTCTTCTCGAGAAAAGCCGAGGCTGAAACTTGGTGGAGTAAATTGTGGGAAGTGATGTTCGCTTTTTTGGGTAGTCAAAAATGGCTTCTCGATTGCCTCAACCGCCAACAAGAAATCTTCCGACTCATAAGGGTTGGGTGAGAGTACCGGTTTGGTACTCTTTTACTTCCCCGGTAAAGTTGTCTCTACAAACAGTGCATCAGTTGTGGTTTGCACAGCTATTGTTCTCACTCTCTTTAGTGAAGCATGTGCTTCAGGAACCAACTTCCGTAATTCCGTGATCACCCCTGCCAAGACACGAGTATTGGTGATGATCTCATTGCTCTCCTTCTTAGCATTCTCAAGAAGTGCCTGATCAAAACAAAGACAGGCCAAGCAACATAAGGTCGATGTTGAGTCTGAGTCCTAAGTTATGTTCATCCTTAAGACTTCAAACAAGTCTACCTACTTGGGGGCTATCTTGACATTTCCTTATGAATTCACATCAAATTAAAATACTAAATAAGTAATTATATTTCAAGTTTAACTTAACCTTAGATTTGATGGTCAGGGCACATGACAAGAATATGTAAGCGTTACATCTACTTCTAGATATCACACACAAATATAAAAGTATGGCCATTTACTAACTGCATAGACACCTAAATGTTACACATAATACAGAGCAAAGAGTCTAACGTAGGGGGTCATATACCTTAATCTTTGACCGTACAGTATCATGTTCACCTTCAGCAGTAGCTTCAGGGGTTGCATTAGATGGTTCCTCTTCATAAACCACTTGAGCTTCATCGGGCCTTTTGGTCTCATCTAGATAGTCCTCAAGGGCACCTTCACCAAAACCGACTTCAAATTCTTGTTCTTCCCTTGATTTCACTTTATCATTTGTCTATCCTCTCAAGGTTGGGAACTGATGCTTGATAGTCTGTACCTTGAAAACAATGCGATCAAGATAACAAAGCTGTGAAAATAAGAAAAAAATTCAATTTCTTTTTACAAAACTTGCATGAAAAATTAGATGATGTAAAATTTTAACGATTCCAATTAAGTGCATGAATAAAATGAATGAATAGGAATTCTCAACGTACCATTAGGAAGAGTGTGGGCCCTCTAAAAAACCTGGAGGTCTTCTTTCTCCACTCATCAATTGATGAGACAAGGGTTGCCATTATGTATCGCACCCAATTTAGTTCTCTCACTTTGCTTAAATCCAATAATGCATCAAGTACCAAGTAATTCACTTCACCTCTTTGGTTCCCATTGATACAACTAGACACCACAAACACTATGAAGTTTCTTTTAAATTCTTCTCCCCCATCTACCTGACTAAAAATCATCTCAACCATCTCCCCAGATTTAGGGACACTATCTCGGTCAGGCCATTGTTCTTTCCATCGCTTGAGTAAGGTTTTGAATTCCGTACTAGAATTCGTTTCACTTTTGGCCTCAGTCACCTCAAGGGGGCCCCTGGGAAGAGCTAATGTCATATAGACCTCATGCTCAGTGACTCTCAACCTGCCATGGGTGAGGGGCAGGGAGCATGAGCAAGTGTCAAAGTTGCGAACTAACCACACTGCTAACTTCCCTGGAATCATGTCAACTTGCAAGTACAAGAAGCCGCTGAAACTAATTTCTTTAACGACTTCCTTTTGGTTGTCATTTAGCTTTTCAATTAGCTGCCTCAAACCCTTGGGTGACATCCGATTGTTGAATTCTTTTGGTTTGCTTTTCTTTGTTTTTGGTTTGTTTCTCAATTGGGTAGTGTGAACACCCATTGAATTGCTGCCTAATGCCACTACGCCTTCTTCTTCTTTGGTCATTGGTTGTGTATCACCCATATTATGACTTCTTTGTGTACCTTGCTGATCATCTAAAGGTGCTGTTTCTAGATCCATTTGAGAGTGTATATTTGGAGGTTGAAGGCTTGGCTGGGAACATTGACCAGGAAATGTTGAGGTAGGTATGGGTGTGGGAGTTGTTGTCTCTAAAGGGATGTACTCCTCCGTGTGTGCATCACTAGAAGCTTCATTAGACTCGCCAGTAGTGGTAGCAATGTACGCTGATGTTGTTCTCTTTAAATTAACTTGAACGCACAATCTTTTTGGTTGAGCACGAAGCTTCTTCCCCTTTCTGTCTTTTTGTTGTCCTTGAGACTGTTTACTTCCAGAGTGTTCACTGCAAAAATAATTTTAATAAACTGATATTAGTATACACCAGACGAACCAAATTAGCCTAAATGTTTGCTATAGCTTAGGGTTGTATTAATAAGCATGTAGTTAATATGCATATTTGGTGGACAATTATATTGAATGAGTTGTACACTTAAAATGGATACATATGATATTAAATCTACATTTGTGAAAGACGATCACATTGGATGAGTGTTTGAGTGGCTTAGTATTGGAAGTTAGCGATAATGCATCTTTACATTCAAACCATATCTACAAAAACATATATCTAACCTCACTAAAACAAATGCATAAGTTTATTACTCATATGTAACCAAAAAGAGCAAGCGTTAATTGACAAGATTGAATATACAAGGGGATTGAATTAGTTAACTTTTCAAAAGGCACAAGTTCACTATGATGAACAACCAAGTTTACTACAATATATGTGCAAGTTCACCACTATTGAAAACGATCTCTCTACATAAAATCATTCAATTAAGAGGGAATAAATTGTGAACACGTTGAAATATGGCCCGAAGTTTAGGGTCGGGAATACAGACAAGTTCACTAAAGTACATGTATAAGTTCACCATAATCACTTCTTATTATTTCTTCAATTCTTCTTTCTTATTATTCCCAAAAAAGGAGCTAATTAGTAATTTCATATTTATGTAATCGAGTAAATGATTAACATAATACCTTTGAGTGTTTTGCATTTCAATCCCTACATCTCCTTGATGATCGCTAGGGTTTGTTGACCTTTGAATGCTTCTTATATGAACCATTTTGCCTAAAATGAAAAAAAAATTTCGTTAAGAGCATACCAATCATAAAGCTTGCAAGATAAAAACATACAATTTTCCATATGGAGACTTCATTAATATGAATGTACACCTTAACTAATGTAAATTCACCATCATAAGTAGCCAAGTTATGACCTTTTGCCTTCCTCTCTCTGATTCAGAGTGGAAGTGGAATTGATGATGTCCTATCTCATACCATTATTAGATATTGAATAGGATGAGAGAGACAGAGATAGAGAGCAAAAAGTAAGAGAAGTAAGAAAGACATGTAAAAATGGTCACTAATCCCAGCTTCAGGTTGTTCTCTGTAAGAACAGAGGGCTTCATAAGGAAAGTCATCAATGGACCCCGTATTGTAGCCAATGCTTGTTACAAACTGGATGAAGTTGCTTGTGGCCGGGAAGAGGAGAATCTACAGAAGGGTCGATCACTAAGATCA
>JAKOGI010001586.1:0-22500 GCA_029747015.1 Carnegiea gigantea | reverse complement strand
TTACTTTAGGCTTGAATTAGAGGGAGGAGAGGGCTATTTTGGATGATTTTGGTGGTTGGGCAAAATAGCTAGCAGCAAGGGGAAGTCGAGAGGTGGATAAAAAAGTAGCCGAAATCCACCAGAAGTGGTGGCACAAGCTGCTGCCCCTGTTTTCTATAAAAGAGGTGTGATGTAGATAGAGAAAAATAGAGAGTTGGGTTTTGTTATTTTTGCTGAATTTTTGTGTGCAAAAATTGTCACTTATTACCTACATGTGGCTAGAAATTTTTACCCAGAAAGTAGCTTTTTGCTGATTAAAATTAGGTGCTAAAATAAGCAATTAGTGAAATAACAAAGTTAATACATTTTTAGGCTTTTGTTTTGGGCCCAACAAGCTTAGTTCGGGCTTGAAAATTTATTTGAAGTGCTGGGAAAATTTTGTATTGCTCGGGATTAAAGTTCATCCAAGGCAAGAAAATAATTAGTTACTAAATTATACTTATCGAGGCCTAATATCTATTCACCCGATATTTAATCAATCAACGAAACTTGAATTAACAATCAATGAAACTTGAATTGCAAAGTGGGACCCAAATGAAATATCCCCCAACCGCGATGATTAAATACGATAAATGAAAGTGAAAATTTTAAAAGACATAAGGTAATTCGGTTGATGTATAAATTGAGTTTAATTGAATTAATAAACATGATTTGGTTAAACAAGCAACCATGAGTGATTAAATCAATATGCATGATTAATTAAATAAATAAACATGATTAATTAAATAAATAAATATGATTTAAATAAATAAATATGAGTTAGAGTGGAGTTATTACAGTCTTCGCCCCTTAAGGAGTTTCGCGGTCGAAACTTATGATTTTGGAACATCAATGCTATGCCACCTCAAGTATAGATAGTTGGTTTTCATTGCTTCCCTCCAAAAAGGTATGATTAGCCCAAAGTATATAGCTGGTTAATCCTACGATCGAGTATCTAGATCCTCAATGATTTCACTAGCTCAATTACTTTGGTTCAAGATTGATATTCTCTTCAAAAGAAAAAATTTGTTATTGCAAAAGAGGTACTCTACTATACTGATTCTCTGCTTTGACCACTAATAAGTATGAAAACCATTGCATTTCTTCATAAGTACTCTGATACTGACTCATAAAGCCCAATATAATAAGGACTCAATTATCTATGATATCCAGTCTCCTGAGACCCTTGACTAGAGAAGCCATTTGGAATACTTTATATCTCATCTGAACTTTGATTGTCCCCTTCTTTGGTTAAAATGCCTATATGACTCTTGTGTAGTTCTTGTGTCACCTTAGCATGTGCTTGAACTGCCCGATTATTCTCGATACTTCTTCTAACTTACTTTAATACCAGTAGACATTGTTTGAGATTATGCCCTCATTAAAAATTCCTCATCTAATATTCTTAATGCACCACATGATCTTTCCTCATCAGACTAGTCTAAGGTATGCTCTAAGTCCGAATTAGATGCTAGAATAAACATGGTCAGAGATGAAAATGGTAGAATTGGTAGTCAAGTGAGTCATTAGAAACAAAGGAAATAAACAATGAGACTAGAAAAGATTTATAAAGAAGGAATTAACATGGGTGGTTAGAATACAGATAAGCATAAGTGTATCATGAATTCTAAAATATAATGGCACAAGAATTGTGGTTCATAAATATGGGTCATAAAGGGTCCAATAAATAATCAACCAAGGAGAAAGATTGTCCGGTTATACTTAGGTTTAACTGATGAATTGGAGACAAGAGGATAAGCAGCGAAGCTTCAACTAGGTGACTTTATACCCTCAAGCAACAAGATAAGTGCAGTAGATAGATGGGACAAGCAATATGCAATAAATAGATAAATAAATTAGATAAGCAAAATGCAATAGATAGACAAATAGATTAGACAAGCAAGGTGTAATGGATAGATAAATGGATTGGACGAGCAAAGTGCTAATGGATAGATAAATAGATTGAGCAAGCTGCAATAGGAATATGCTTATGCTCATATGAAGCCAATTTGAGTACAACAATAAGATTAAATGGAGAATGCAGAAGTTTATTTATCAGAATGTAAGATATATGTGTGTGAGTTGAATTTCAAAATAAAGAGAGTAAGGGAATTACGACAATCGTAATCACCCACACCAATGAGAGTTGAATTACATTATAAATTTAGAACAAGTTATACGAGCTTATTATTATGAATGAATGAGATGTAAGGTAGATGTGTGAATCGGCTCTCACCAGAATGAACTGCAACTCATGACTGTGAAATAAAGGTGGTGAAGGTCGAAAGCACTAAATGTTGACAAGCATATAAAGTTGAACAAAAATGTATTGCATATTTAACAATGATTTTGCAAATACATGGAAGATCACGCTAATAGGAAATATTAAATTAAAATGCAATGGAGATTAAACAATACTGAATGGTGTCAAGTTTTGACGATGAGATAAGCAAATAATAACAAGAATTACTATAAATGGGTATTCTTGTAAAAGATAAACTGTGGTTGCATGGCTTAGGTGTGATATCCGGATCTCAAATCATTCCTACAAAGGACATCTGTTATTGGCAGTTAATCCTATAAATCATCTATTCAAGGTATAGGGCACTTATTATTGGTAGTGATCTTGTTCAACTCTCTATACACAGTACACGACCATAAGGTTCTGCCTTCCTTCTTCCCACATATAAAATTAGGTTTTTCGTGGTGACACACTTGGTCAAATAACTCCTTTCTGTAACAACTCATCTTACTAAATCTTTAATTCTTTGGACTCTGCTGGGGGTCATATCATAGGGGCTCTGAAAATAGATTGAGCACCTAGAACTAGGTTGATCTGAAAATCAATGTTTCTTTGTAGAAAACAGTCCTGAAAGTCCTTAGATGAAACATCCCTAAATTCACAAACTGTAGTTATGGATATGTATATATCGAATGTGGTTGGTATATCATTAATATTCAATGCATTACTGACACGATAACTCACTTTGCTTGCATGGTGTAATTAAGGCGGAAATAGGATTTTTCTTCCCTCGGTCCATAGAAACACACGTCTAGTCTTTCCTAATTTCTCAAGCTAACCTTAAGATCTTTACAAGTCATCTTCTATTAGTACACAGTCAGTTGATCCTCATAATGATGACAAGGTCTGCCAATCAAACTGAATTGAATGCCCAATGAATATGGTTCCAGCAATACCAATAGAGGGATATTTATGAAAGATAACACATTCAACCGCCTACTATTCTCAGTAAATCTAAATGACAAGGGAACAATCTAAAGTGTAAAGAGATGTAACCACACCATGAACTCTTGCAATGATATTTCTTTATTGGTTATAAAGGATCAATATGTAAGCTGAATGAATAAAAGGACGAAAAATCGTAATGAAAGAGGTACGACATATAAATGACCTACATAGACAAGACATGCAGTTTATTCATAACGGTCCTGATAGTAAAGTAAATGAAAGATGTTATGAAGTTGAGAAGGAGAATTAAGTACTGAAGGTAAAGAAATCTAATAGATTACCAATGGGGCATTTGAAAAGTCATACGGTACCTGTATATGAGTAAAATGATGAAGATGAGGGTCAACACCACCAAAAGGGAAATTTTATTCATCTGGTATTTGAAAGATCAATTCGTCAAGACGAAGGAGTCAGTCTTATGACTGAACATGATGGCATCCATCAATAACGCATTCTGCAGTAAATGGAACCTCCGAAACTACTTGCATATGAAAATAGCACATATCGTTATTTATCATTAATAAGATAGATTGTACTAGTAAAGAAAGGATTGCCAAAATAAGCTGAGTAACAACATGTAGTCATGGCATAGAGTAGTATGTCAACATGATGTTACAGTGTTATGGAAACGCGAATAATATGAATGATTGTAATTGCTAAAAGGCGCTGAATGACTGGGTCTAAAGCAACCAAAGGCTTTGCAAACAATAAATAAATAGTGCCCAAATAGAAGCAAGGAGGTAAAGTAGGTGACAGTAAACATATAAACATAGTGGTGACAGAACTGTAAGTAGAATGGATCAAACATGCTTAGCAAGAATTGCAAATCACACAGTAATGCACACCAGGGGTCATTATAGGCTCTATTATAGAAACAGAGAATTAAACAATTATGGTTGTCAGGGTTTAAATCGCCTATAAGAAATGTTGCTTAGATGTGTTTAAAGAACCCCCCATAGCCAGCACATGAGACTTCCCATAAACATTCCATTACAAATCAAGAGACTGTTAGTGGTAAAGAAATGATGCCTCTGAACAATTCAAGGTAACTAAGGCAGAAATAAGTCGATGGCAAGGAGTAATAGGAGCATTGATGAGGTAGGGTCCTAATGTCAAGAATGGTAGCTTAATCTTACTCGTACCACCCATATAATGCTAAGTAGCACACTATAAGCCACTAACTGTTCTCATCAGACATAAGCACTCATTGTGACGTTCATCTCATGCTGGTTCACCTCTAAGATATTACCTCACAAAGCATTTCCTCATCTAGAGGTTTATATCTAATGTGACACTATAACTCGACGCTGTATTAATCCCTTAAGAAGTTGCAAATGGCATCCCTACATCAGGTTTCAACCATCACTCTACCCAAGATCAAATATATTAACACACCTCAATGAAACTCTCAAATTCTGGGATAAAACATACAGAGTTCCGCCTAAAAACTGACTAAAACCCAACTTAAAGCCATCTAATAGATACCTGAAATGGAGAGAAACACTTCAATAGCTCAACGGCCACACGTCGGAGTTCATAACTCAACAGATCACGCACCTAGAGTGCACGATTGTAAAAATTTAAACAAATGTGAGAAGTGAAACATACAATATAGCTCCCAGATAAATGAGAGCATGCCACACTAACAGGTTACCTAAATGGTTCCACACTCCACTTTGCTAATGCTCGGATCTCAAGATATTACCAAGTGATTAGGTCACCCAAACGGAAATGGTTCCTCCTTATATGCCCATACATATGAAGTTATAGTCAATAGCTCATTTAACTGGTCCAACATAACTCATACATACCTTGATAGTTAACTCGTAAATACTTGATAGCTCACAGTGACCCTTAAAACCTTAGCCCTGATACTAAATTTGTAATGACCCCAAAATACTAATGACATGATTTACAGAAAATTGCAGTGGAAGACTTAATGATCGAAAGCGCTACCACCGTCCTAACAAAGACAAGGCTCATTGAAACCATTTAATCTTGCAACTCATATTCAAATCACAATATCTATTAAGTTGAACCCCTCCAGGACCAAAGTCTATAATAGTACAACTTCAATATAATCGACTTAATTATACCATATGCTAAGTCGCACTTCACACTATATAAATATATTGAATATAGACCCAACTTGACCCTAAGGTCAATCCCAACATTCATGCTATGCTGAATCCACTGTAAGCATTTGATGACTTCCAAAAGGGCTTGTTAAATGGAGAAGCATGTGATACTTCACCACCTAAAATGGAAAGCATGAAAACAATTCGAAAATGTGAGCAAAAACTCAGTACATGCATTCTTGTATTGTAAATAAGTGTAGAAACACTGTCGATAGCTACCTGCCTTTGCAATTTATTTAGTTTGCAATAACAATGAAAATAAAAGTAATATGAAACTGAATTGCTCATTATTATCTGGATGTGAACCCCTTACAATGATATGATCTATACGTAGGTGTACACCTGCTAATCCAATCAAGGGTTGGCTTGAAGCAGCACAGGTAAATAATGGTTTGATGACGTATAGATAATAACTGACAGGGTCACAAGTTAAATGACAAATCACTGTATAAACTTTCATTGATAAACTCATTAAGAGTAAACTTGATAAACATGTTCTGCTTTCTTAAGATATAGGCAATGAACGTACCTTCAGTCTTTAAAAAAATGTCACTTGATAAATATGTTCTGACTTGATAACACTTATGCATAACGGAGAATGATAACTAAGCCTCGACTCTGATTTATAAATATCATTGTAGGTATATGTAGTTAATAAATAATCCTTACTCACATAATTGAGTAAGTAAAAGTATGTATAATAAAAATTAAGTAATCAAATGATATGCATAATTAGGGTATTTCAATATAATTTCAAAACTGAATTGATAAAAGTAATTGAATCCGATATAAAGTAAACGAAAGTAAAATAAACCACAATGAGATAAATGAGATTAGAAAGGAAAAGACCTTAATGGTGACAAATGAGAGAGTGCTTTTGGCCTTTTCTGAGATAGGTTACTTATAGGGGTTAAGGTTCGCTGATGTATAGCTTGGTTCAAGATAACAGTGAGTACACTAGATTGGCTTGATAAATACATTTGATATATTCTGAATTGAGTAAGTAATAGACGTTTGAGGTCAAGAGAGATATATCTTGGTTCAAAATAGTAAAAATTGCAATAACTTGGTTTGATAAATATGGTTTCTCAGTCAAAAATTCTCCCCACTTTTCATATTTCATTCACAAGTCCATTAAATATAGAATTCCAACCCAATGAGTCATTAAGCTCAATGGAAGCCATTAAGCTCCCTAAACTTGGTATTTTCTTTGTAAAATCCATAAGTGATTCAAAGCTCATGAACAAGCTCTCAAATTGTGTACTTATCTTCTTCTTTCTCATTAATCAGGCTAAAAGCTCCATGAAAGTCAATGAATATTCATTTCTCCTAAATGACCTTACTTGGCCCGAAATACACAAAATGAGTGCATGGTCAATCTCACTCAATCTTTATTATTGCTCTTTACACAATTACTCAAAATACTTCCAAAAATCACCGAACTCAAAATACTCAACCAAAATTCATGAAATCTTATAGGAAATTTGACAATAATATGGACAATCTACAATAAAATTTTCAGAAGTTTTCTCGAAGTATACGCTACACAGAAATTGTAATAACAGCAAAATTTACACCAAAGTAGGTCAGTTCATTTCAAAAATTCATAACTTTCACCCTTGACCTCAAATGGATATCTAAAACCCCAATATGGAAAGATTACGAAGTCCCAAAAAACTTTCATTTACACCACAAAATATAATCCCATAACAAGTTTCTCAAAATCGGGTTAGAACACAAGTGTGTCAGGTTTGATTGAACCCGCGCAGTTCTACCAAAAAAGCCATAACTTTTGCAGCGAAACTCCGATTAAGGTAATTCAGAATACATTTGAAATCTAACACAATGACCTATCTATCCACCAAAAATCATAATTTGTTAGTGGGCCGATCATTTCTAGTTTAATCGCAAAGTCACCCCTATTTTCTGCCATTTTCAGCCTTCACTGTTTTTGCTTTCTCCTCTTTGTTTCACATAAATCCTCACTTGAAATCATTCCAAATCACCAAGAACATAAAACATAACTAAACAATCATAAAAATGAAAAATACATCAAGATCAAGCTAGGGTTTTACGTTACTTTAGGCTTGAATTAGAGGGAGGAGAGGGCTGTTTTGGGTGATTTTGGTGGTTGGGCATAATAGCTAGCAGTAAGGGGAAGTCGGGAGGTGGCTGAAAAAGTGACCGAAACCCACCAGAAGTGGTGGCACAACAGCTGCCCCTATTTTCTATAAAAGGGGTGTGATGTAGAGAGAGCAAAATGGAGAGTTGGGTTTTGTTATTTTTGCTGAATTTTCGTGTGCAAAAATTGTCAATTATTAGCTACATGTGGCTGGAAATTTTTAACCGAGAAAATAGCTTTTTGCTAATTAAAATTAGGTGCTAAAATGAGAAATTAGGTGCTAAAATGAGTAATTAATGAAATAACAAAGTTAGCAAGTTTTTAGGCTTTTGTTTTGGGCCCAACAGGCTAAGTTCGGGCTTGAAAATTTATTTGAAGTGTTGGAAAAATTTTGTATTGCTCGGGATTAAAGTTAATCCAAGGCAAGAAAATAATTAGTTACAAAATTATACTTATCGAGGCCTAATATCAATTTAACCGATATTTAATCAATCAATGAAACTTGTATTAACAATCAATGAAACTTGAATTACAAAGTGGGACCCCAATGAAATATCCCCCAACCGTAATGAATAAATACGATAAATTAAAGTGAAAGATTTAAATAACATAAGGTAATTCGGTAAATATGTAAATTGAGTTTAATTGAATTAATAAACATGATTTGGTTAACAAGTGACCATGAGTGATTAAATCAACAAATATGATTAATTAAATAAATAAATATAATTTAAATAAATAAATATGAGTTAGGATGGAGTTATTACAGCCTTCCCCCCTTAAAGAGTTTCGTCCTCGAGACTTATGATTTTTGACCATCAATGCTATGCCACCTTAAGTATCGATAGTTGGTTTTCACTGCTCCCCTCCAAAAAGGTATGATTAGCCCAAAGTACATAGCTGCTTAATCCTGCGATCGAGTATCTAGATCCTCAGTGACTTCACTAGCTCAATTACTTTGGTTCAAAATTGATATTCTCTTCAAAAGAAAAAACTTGTTACTGCAAAGGGGGTACTCTCCTATACTGGTTCTTTACTTTGACCACTAATAAGTATGGAAACCATTGTATTTCTTAATAAGTACTCTGATACTTACTCATAAAACTCAATGTAATGAGGACTTAATTATCTCTGATATCCAGTCTCTTAACATCCTTGACTAGAGAAGTCTTTTGGAATACTTTATATCTCATCTGAGCTTTGATTGTCTCCTTCTTTGGTCAAAAGGCCCATATGACTCTTGTGTAGTCCTTGTATCACCTTAACATGTACTTGAACTGCCTTATTATTCTCGATTTTCTTCTAGCTTACTCTAATACCGCTAGACATTGTTTGAGATTATGCCCTTATCAAAAATTCCTCATCTGATATTCTTAATGCACCACATGATCTTTCCTCATCAGACTAGTCTAAGATCTACTCCATGTTCGAATTAGACGCTAGAATAAACATGTTTAGAGATGAAAATTGTAGAATTGGTAGTCAAGTGAGTCATTAGAAACAAAAAAAATAAACAATGAGACTAGAAAAGATGTATAAAGGAGGAATTAACATAGGCTGGTTAGAATAAAGATAACCATAAGTGTATCATAAATTCTAAAATATAATGGCACAAAAATTATGGTTTATAAATATGGATCATAAAGGGTCCAATAAATAATCAGCCAAGGGGAAAGATGGCCCGGTTATACTTGGGTTTAACTAATGAATTAGAAATAAGATGACAAGCAGTGGAGCTTCAACTAGGTGACTTTATAGCCACAAGCGACAAGATAAGTACAATAGATAGATGGGATAAGCAATGTGCAATAAATAGATAGATAGATTGGATAACCAAAGTATAATAGATAGACAAATAGATTGGACAAGCAAGGTGTAATGACTAGATAAATAGATTGGACGAGCAAAGTGCTAATTAATTAATAGATAAATAGATTGAGCAAGGTACAATAGGAACATGCCTTTGCTCATATGAAGCCAATTTGAGTATAACAATAAGATTAAATACAGAATGCGGAAGTTTATTTATCAGAATGTAAGACATATGTGTGGGAGTTGAATTTCAAATAAAGAGAGTAAAGAAATTACGACAATCGCAATCACCCACAGCAATGAGACTTGAATTACATTATGAATTTAGAACAAGTTATACGAGCTTATCATTATGAATAAACGAGATGTAAGGTAGGCTCTTAGTGGAATGAACTACAACTCATGATCATGAAATAAAGGTGGTGAAAGTCGAGAGGACTGAAATGTTGACAACCGTATAAAGTCGAACAAAAATATATTGCGCATTTAACAATGGGTTTGCAAAGACCTGAAAGATCATGCTAATAGGAAATATCGGGTTAAAATGTAAGGGAGATTAAACAATACCAAATGGTATCAAGTTTTGAAGATGAGACAAGCAAACAATGACAACAATTACTACAAATGGGTATTCTTGTAAAAGATAAACTATGGTTGCATGATTTAGGTGTGATATCTTGACATCAAATCACTCCTGGAAACGATATCTGTTGTTGGCAGTTAATCCCATGAATAATCTATTCAAGGTATAGGGCACTTGTTTTTGGTACTGATCTTGTTCAACTCTCTGTATGCAGTACACGACCATAAGGTTTTGCCTTCCTTCTTTACACATATAAAACTAGGTTTTCCATGGTGACACACTTGGTCAAATAACTCTCTTCTGTAACAACTCATCTTACTAAATCTTTAATTCTTTGAACTCTACTAGGGGTCATATAATAAGGGCTCTAAAAATAGATTAAGCACCTAGAACTAGGTTGATTTGAAAATCAATGTTTCTTAGTGGAAAATAGTCCTAAAAGTCCTTAGATGAAGCATCTTTAAATTCATAAACTGTAGTTATGGATATATATATATCGAGTGTGGTTGGCATATCACTAATATTCAATGCATTACTAACACGATAACTCACTTTGCTTGCACGGTGTAATTAAGACGGAAATAGAGTTTTTCTTTCCTCGGTCCATTGAAACACACGTCTAGTCTTTCCTCATTTCTCAAGCTAACTTTAAGATCTTTACAAGTCATCTTCCATTAATACGCAGTCAGTTAATCCTCATAATGATAACAAGGTCTGCTAATCAAACTGAATTGCATGTCTAATGAATATGGTTCCAGCAATACCAATAAAGGCATATTTATGAAAGACAACACATTCAACTGCCTACTGGTCTCAGTAAATCTAAATGACAAGGGAACAATCTAAAGTATAAAGAGATGTAACCACACCATGAACTCTGGCAACGATATTTCTTTATTGGTTATAAAGGGCCTACACCTAAGCTGAATGAATGAAAGGATGAAAAATCGTAATGAAAGAGGTAAGACATATAAATGACCTACATAGACAAGAAATGCAGTTTATTCATGACGGTCATGATAGTAAAGTAAATGAATGATGTTATGAAGTTGAGAAGAAGTATTAAGTACTAAAGGCAAAGAAATCTATTAGATTACTAAAGGGGCCTTGCCTAAAAACTGACTAAAGCCCGACTTAAAGCCTTCCAATAGATACCTGAAATGGAGAGAAACACTTCAATAGCTCTACGGCCACATGCCAGATCTCATAACTTAACGGGCCACACATCTGGAGTGTACGATTGTAAAAATTTAAACAAATGAGAGAAATGAAACATATAATACAACTCCCAGATAAATAAGTACATGCCACACTGACAGGTCACCCAAATGGTTCCATACTCCACCTTGCTAATGCTCAGATCTCAAGATATTACAAAATGATTAGGTCACCCAAATGGAAATGGTTCCTTCTTATATGTCTATGCATATGAGCTGATAGTGAATAGCTCATTTAACTGGTCCAACATAACTCATACACATCTTGATAGCTAACTCATAAACACTTGATAGCTCACAATGGCCCTTAAAACCTTAGCTCTGATACCAAATCTGTAACGCCCCCAAAATGCTAGTGAAATGATTTACGAAAAACTGCAGCAGAAGACTTAATGATAGAAGGTGCTACCGCCATCATGATAAGGAAAGGCTCATTGGAACCATTTAATCTTGCAACTCATGCTCAAATCACAATATCTATTAAACTGAAACCTTCCATGACCAATGTCCATAATAGTTCAACTTCAATACAATCGATTTAATCATACCATGTGCTAACTCGCACTCCACACTACATAAGTATATTGAATATAGGCCAACTTGACCCTAAGGTCAATCCCAACATTCATGCTCTGCTGAATCTACTGTGAGCATATGATGACTTTCAAAAGGGCCTGCTAAATGGAGAAACATGTGATACTTCATCAGCTAAAATGAAAAACATGAAAACAATTAAAAATGTGAGCAAAAACTCAGTACATGCATTCCTATATTGTAAAATGAGCATAGAGATACTGTTGATGGGTACATGCCTTTGTAATTTATTTAGTCTGCAATAACAATAAAAATAAAAGTAATATGAAACTGAATTGCTCATTATTATCTGGATGCGAACCCCGTGAAATGATATGATCTATACATAGATATACACCTGCCAATCCGATCAAGAGTTAGATTGAAGCCGTTCAGGTAAATGATGGGTTGACGCCCTACAGATGATAACTGACGGGTTCACAAGTTAAATGAAAAATTGCTGTAGAAACTGATTCATTGATGAACTCATTAAGAGTTGTAACTTGATAAATATGTTCTGCTTTCGGAAGATACAAGCCATAGGCATACCTTGAGTCTTTAAAAAAATGTCATCTGACTTGATAAATATGTTCTGATTTGATAGAACTTATGCATAATGGGGAATGATAACTAGGCATCAACTCTGATTTATAAATGTCATTGTAGGTATATCCTTACCCACATAATTAAGTAACTAAAAGTATGTGTAATAGAAATTGAGTAATTAAATAGTGTACATAATTAGGTTATTTCAATATAACTTCAAAATTGAATTGATGAAAGTAATTAAATCCAATATAAAGTAAATAAAAATAAAATAGACCATAATGAGATAAATGAGATTACAAAGAAAAAGGCCTTGATGGTGACAAATGCGAGAGTGCTTGTGGCCTTTTCTGAGATAGGTTGCTGATACAGGTTAAGGCTCACTGATGTATAGAGCGGTTCAAGATAACAGCGAGTAAATTAGATTGGCTTGATAAATACATTTAATACATTCTGAATTGAGTAAGTAATGGAGGTTTGAAGTCAAGAGAGATATATCTTGCTTAAAAATACTATAAACTGCAATAACTTGATCTGATAAATATGGTTTCTCAGTTAAAAATTCTCCTCACTTTCCATATTTCATTCACAAGTCCATTAAATATAGAATTCCACCCCAATGAGTTATTGAACTCAATAGAAGTTATTAAGCTCACTAAACTTGATATTTTTTTTGTAAAATCCACAAGTAATTCAAAGCTCATAAACAAACTCCCAAATTATATACTTATCTTCTTCTTTCTCATTACTCCAGCTAAAAGCTCCATGAAAGTCCATGAATATTCATTTGCCCCTTAAATGACCTTACTTGGCCCAAAATATACAAAATGAGTATATGATCAATCTCACTCAATCTTTATTATTGCTCTTTACACAATTACTCAAAATGCTTCCAAAAATCACCAAACTCAAAATACTCAACCAAAATTCATAAACTCTTATAGGAAATTCAAAAATAATATGGGCGATCTACAATAAAATTTTTTAAAATTTTTCTGCAAGTATACGCTGCATAGAAATTACAATAACAACCCAATTTATACTAAAGCAGGTGAGTTCATTTCAAAAATTCATAACTTTCACCCTTGACCTCAAATGGAGACCTAAAATTCCAATAACAGCCTAATTTACACACACAGATGTACATATACGCATATATGTATGTATGTATGTATGTATGTATGTATATATATATATATATATATATATATATATGATATATATAGATATATATATATAATGTATATATATATATATATATACGCACATACATAATATATAATATATCATATATTATATATATATATATATATATATATATATATATAGGTACGATACATACATATATATAAATATCATATTCATTCAAAAATCATAACTTTCACCCTTGATCTCAAATGAGACCTACAATTCCAATAACAGCCCATTTACACCACACACAGATATACATATACACATATATGTATGTATGTTGTGTGTATATATTATATATATATATATATGATATATATATTTATATATAGTATATATATATATATATTATATATAATATATATATAAATACGTATAGATATGTTATACCCATATATATCTATTATTATATATATATATATATATATATCTATATATATAGATAAATGGTATACATATATATATCATATGATATATATATATATATATATATATATATTATATATTTAATATATATGTTTATATATATAGTATCTATATCTAGATCTATATATAATGATATCTATTTATATATATAACTATTTGTATATATCTATATCTATGTATACTATATTAATGATGTCTATATATATTTGATATATATACTCTATATATATATATATATATATCTCTCTATATATATATATTATATATATCATCATATACTGGCAAAGATACATATATATACATTATATATATATATATATATATATATATATATATATATATATATATATATATATATATATCTAATACACCCACGTGTATGTATATAATATATATTATTCTATATTATCTTATCATATATATATAGACGCTATATATATATAGATATATATATATAATATATATATATATATATATATCTATATATATAAATATATACACAAATATAGATATATATACTGTAAGACCCGCATTCTTTATTTTCCGTTAAGCTGACTGTCTTACCTTTTACATTATAAAATTTGTATTTTTATTAATTATATAAATTAAATTATTGTCTATGTGCCTATGTGAGCTATAACTTTATTAAAAATAATATTTTATCGCCATCTATATTATTATTGTTATCGTTAATTATTTAGAAAATTCTTGTGTTGATGCGAACTCATACCTACGAAATTGTTACTCAAGTTACTTAGTCGTTTTCCCGGATTTAATTAGGACGCCAGTTTCAGGACATTTCAACCCAAGTTTAGATTGAACGTTAATGAATTTGGGATTGGAAATTGAGTTATTGTAGTGATTGAGTACAAAAAAGGGGGGGACTAAAGGGGGCCAAGCCCCTTTTCCTTTCTCGACCAAGAGCACGCGAGCAGGGGCTTTCTCAAACTCCAGCCCCACGACCCACCATACTAGAGAGAGAAAGAGAGAGGCTAAGCAAAAGAGAGAGAAAGGGGGGAGCTGGTTGGTGACGGCGACGGCGACGGCAATGTGATGTGCGCAGCCAGCGACGACTGCGGACCCGGTGAAGAGAAAGAGAGAGAGATCGAGTGAGATTGAGAGTGGGTTGCTCGGTCCAAGGATTATGGTTTTGAAACCCTCAGTCCCACACCATCACGACCATCACCGTTGATGGTGGAGCCCGTTCTGGTGACCACCAGAGTAGCAGCAGGGGGACAAAACCAGGATTCTGGCCATCCAAAAATCACCCAATCGATCCTCTAGCTTGGAATCAAGGTGGGTGTTTCTCTCCTCCTAAATTATAGTAATTTCAAATGAATTTGATGATTTTAGGTAGTATATGTTTAGATTCTGATGTTATATCAGTAATTAGAAGGCTTAGAGTTGAATTGAAGTGAAAAATGGTGCTAAAACTATTATAGAGTTCATGCATGTGATTAATGCTCGATTTTACTAACCGAGTGAGTTAAAGAATTGAGGAGCAACCTGGAATCATGTTTGAATGTCACTGCTTAATTAGTTTAATATGTCTAATTTCTATTGGTAGTTGATATGAAGCTATGCTTGTGGACATTAGTTTTATGAATTAATCGATTGAAACTATTGTGATATTGAACTGAGCTTGGTAATTGGATGGCCTGATGTGAAACTAATGAGCGATTCGAGGTTTTTGTGGTTGGTGTTGTGTGAGGAGGGAGCCCGAGTTGTGATTTATTGTAATCGTGTGGATTGCGAGGCCATGTGTGGTTTATTGGACAGATTCTGCCAAGTTAAGTTATGAAGTGTTATGAATGTGCTATGTGTGACCCCTCTCCCCCTTGAAAATGTTAAATGATGCTATGTGATTGATTTGAACTTAGAGATCTTAAAAAAGAGTCGTTAAAGTGTTGTTTTCATAATTGCGAATGTTTTGAGCATTTATCAATTACCTATTAGTTTGTTAAGATGTTTGAAGTGTAAAAAGGTCCTAAATCGTCAAACTACTTAGTAAGTGACTCAACTGAATAGTCAATAGGTTTAGGAAATTAAAAAGCAAACTAATAGTGAGTTCGAAAATGTTTTCAGGTTTTGGTTTGTTTATGTCTCCTTATTTAAGTTTAAAAAGGATTCTAAATGAACTAAAAATGGGCAACTGAAGGAGTTTATTATGAAACTTAGTTTGAGTTGTATGCTAGCTAGGTACTTTGAGTTTCGATAGCATTTTGAATTGCGAGATAGCGGCTCCATTACGATTTCAAAAGGCTTCCAAGTTGAATTATGAAGTAGAAAGTGCTACGTGTGAACCCCTCCCATTTTATGTTGTTAAGCATTAGCATGTTTGTGAGGGTGAGTTCGAAAAAGAAGGTTTTCGTGGTTGAAAATAAAAGTAGCCATGACTATTAGCGAATGAGGGCCTGTTTTTAACTATATGAATACAGTTTTTATGGTGTAAAGAATTTTGAAAAGAAGTGGTGTTGGAAGGAAATTATGTTTTCGTATTATGAACTCAGAAAATATATGTATAAATAAGTATAAGTACGTATGTTTATGAATAATTATGTTCATGCTTATGTGTACGTGGAGGAGCCACTCTAGAAACTTTAAGCTTAAGTCTGAGACCCAGGGATAGTGGCTTAGTATCCTGCCTGGCATAATATAAGTTATGTTATGATAATCCAGGGATGGTGGATTAGTATCCCGCCTAGTGTAACGTAATCTACGTTAAGACAATTCAGGGATGGTGGTTTGATTCATGCCTGAATTCTAAGTATATAAGTTATGTCTCAACATAGTATGATGTCTGTCCGGATAGGCGTATGTTGCCGGTTGAGTTTGGTCGGCTCAGGATGGCAGTAACAAGGTACCTCTAAGAGCTTAGACTCTTCACTTATATGATTAAATTGTTATGTATGTTTCTTTTAATAAACGAACATCTTATGCCAAGGGTATTTTTCTAATGAATAAGAAAAGCAGTTAGCATTTTGCGATTATAAGTATTTTAGGAAAGAGAGAGATTTTAAGGGCCATTAATAGGCCAATTCGAATGAGATTCGAAAAGCTTATAAGGGTCATTAGATGACCAATACGAAAGAGACTTATTTTTAAAGAATATGAGCCTCAGTAGGCTAAGTAAAGTCTTTTCAAGAAAGGAAAGAAAGCTGTCAAATGAGTATATCCTGCATATATTTATGAATGAGTTTCCAAGTATAGTTTAAATGAAATTTCAAATGAATTGTGGTTATATCCTAGTAATGCAACGACATTTAAGCTTTCAAATTTCTTACCAAGTCTTTCTTACCAATATGAGTATTTCAGAAACTTTTAGAAAGAATTTTAAGCCTCGAAGAGGTTAGCATGGTTTATAAACTATTGTTGGAATATATCATGAGTCACTGCATTTTCAAAAGTGTGTTTGAGAGCATTTTACTCAATTCTTGTTACTTACTTGTTTATGTGCCTAAATGCTTATTAGTGGGGAAGTTTGGTCATTAAGGCCCTAGAAATGAGTTTGAGTGGATAGCATAAAGTTTATGGGGGATAATCTTTCCTTAGGGACTATGATTACCTAATATGAAAGTAAAGTATAAATGCGTGATATGTGACTATTATTCATATTAATGCCTGCAACTGTTTTAGTTTTAAAGAGTCGGGGAATAGTCACTGAGCGTGTGTTGCTCATCCCATTACTCTTTTCCCTTTTTCTCAGGTTTCTTTGTGACAGGTGAAGTCGATTATATATGTGCCAAGATGAGAACTATGAACGCCCAGATTATGTTTGAAAAGGTGCCATGCGAACATACAAAGGAATATACTTACGTAGTAAACGATGTAATATGTTGTATTCCCTAGAGTTGTAAATGTAGTTCTCTAGTTCTTGTAATGCATAATGGTTAAGAGTCGCTCTGTACGGCCATGTGAACCAACCATCTTATTAGCCAGGTGTCGATTTTGCTAAAATTAGTTACATTTTAGGATGCAAACCCCTGTACTCGGGATGTGCGATCCGTTGAGCTGTATATTTGATTTCCTTCTTTAATATTTAACTTTATGCTTGGTGTACTCCGGGCGAGTGGCCCGTAGAGCTGTGTACTCCGGCGTGTAGCCATTGTGCTTGTTTTAGAGTTCTTTACACTTCCATTGATTAGAGGAATTTTTCTAAGGCTTTTAGCGCGGGGAAATGTTCAATTTTCAGGCGAAACTATGTCCGTTTCGCCCCAGAAGTTAAGTAGGAAGTAAGAAAATGCAATACTCCTAACCTTAGGGGTTAGGGGTGTTACATACATATATATATATATATATATATATATATATATATATATATATATATATATATATATATATATATATATATATATATATATATATATATATATGTGTGTTTGTGTGTGTGTGTGTATATATATATATATATATATATATATATATATATATAATATATTATATTATATATATATATATATATATATATTATGTATATATGTGTGTGTGGTAGACACGCACCACACACACGCACGATGCATATATACCACCACACATTTAATAGACAACACACATACCCATACCCGAACACACGCACACAGATATATATATATATATATATATATATATATATATATATATATATATATATATATATATATATTACACATTTATATTACCACATATATATATGTGCACATATTATATGTATATATATATATATATATATATATATGTATGGTATATATTGTATACATATATATATATGTTGTGTGTGTGTACATATATATACACACACCGAGATAGATATTATTATGTAACATATATATATTTATACATATATAATATGTATACTATATACTTATATATATATAATATACTTATAATATATATATAGATATATATATATATATATATGTATTGTAACGCTCGCGTTCCTTATTTTATGTTAAGCGGGTCGTATTGCCTTTTTGCATCGTAAAATCGTATTTTTATTAACTATACGAGTTAAATTATTACTGATGTGCTTATGTGAGCAATAATTTTACTAAAAAGAATGTTTTCATCGCTATTAATATTATTGTTATTAGTTTTGAAAATCGTTCGATGATTTTTAGTAAGCGTTAATAATGATTATTAACGATACTAAATCGAGTAGGAAACCGAGTGCGATTAGCTTGTTAACCATCGAATTAGTTTCAAGGTTTATTAAATCGAACCTTATCATCATTAGAGACGAATAATCTATGAAGGGTCGTATTATCAATTTGGGTTCAGAGTACGAGATACGAATTAGACTAGCATTTGACCAAAAACAAAAAAAAAAAAAAACGATGAACAACAAACTCTTTCACGGCAAACACGAGCAAGGGTGGGTTTCTCAAAAACCTAGCCTCGACCACCCAGCAGCATAAAGAAAAGGGGAGAGAGGGGGGGAAGAGACAGGTGTGGCTGGGCGACATCGACAGTGGCGCCACACTCGCCACCGTCTGTTTGCTAGTAGCCAAGACTGAACTCGGTCGGTTAGAGCAGAGAGAGACTCGATGAGAGTGGAAGAAGAGACACCAGGGTCAAGGCCTGGGTCAGAGATGACGCTGACGACTGGCGCCACCAAGTCCTATGAACCGGCGACGGTTGAGTGTGGTTCCAGCAATCACCAGTTGCAGCATCGATAAAACGGCTAAAATCAGGTCTAGGTCGGGTTGCTTCGAGTTTGAGAGTAGCAGCAAAGAGGGACGAATTTCGAGTCCTCTAGCTTGGAGTCCAGGTGGGCGTTTCTCACCTCCTAAGTATTAGTAATTTCGAAATTATTTTAGCCCTTAAGTTGTGATGCATGTCAGTTTAGAATTAGTTAGATCGATGGGGGTTATGCATGTTCTGTTTTAGCTGAATTTAGTTTAATTCGATGGATATTAAGTTTAGTTAGTTCATGCCTGAAAGTGACTTTGAAATAACCTAACGATGCCTTGAATCGATATATGTTAGTTTAGTTAATTAATGCTTGAAAATGGCTTTAAATCGGTAAATGTTAGTTTAGTTAATCCATGCTTATAAGTGGCTTTGAAGTAACCAAAGAATGTTTCGAATCGATGCCCATCAAGTTAACTAATTCAAGCTTGAAAACAACTTCGAAATGAACTAAGAATTCCTATATTCGATGCATGCTAATTGGGTTAGTTCATGTTTAAAAATAGCCTTGAAATGACCTAAGCATGCCTAAAATCGATGCATGTTAAGTAAGTTAACTCATGTTTAATAGTAGCCCTTGAAACGAACTAATAACCTTGGTTAGTTAAAACAGATAGGTAAGCCTAATGCGACTAAACTATGCTTTAAAAATGACACGAATTAGACATGTCTATTGCTTTGAATAGATGCTTGTTAAGTTAAGTGAAGTTATGCTTTGAAAATGGCATGTTTAGTTGATTAGTCATGCTTTGAAAATGGCATATTAGTTGGTTAGTTATGCTTTGAAAATGACATGCATAATTAGTTAGCTATGTTTTGAAGATGACATGAGTATGCCATGCTTATTTCCTAAATATGAATTATGAATGTAAACTAGCTTCATACCTTGTAAGTTCATCTCAGTTCGTCGCGTACTTTACTTAAGGATATGTATATGTTTATATATGCTTGATGTAGCGCACTGCTAGATGATGCTGCTTGCTCAGGTAAGTACATAAGCCCTATTGCACATTTCTTTATAAGCTTTCATGATAATATACTACGGTTATAGAATTGGAAACCGAGATGGTAGTCTGGTTTGAGGTTGAACTAATGAGAGTTTTGAGGTCCTTTATGGTCGGTGTTATGTAAGGAGGGAACCTAGGTTATGATTGACCGCAATCATGTGTATTACGAGGCCATGTGTGGCTTATTCTGCTGAATTGATTATAAATTGTTTGAATGTGTTACGTATAAAACCCCCTTCCTTTAATGTCATTAAATTTCATCTTGTGAGCGAGGAAGTGTTTGAAAAAGAAAGTTTTCATGATTGTAACTATTAGTAGCCATAACTATTAGCAAGCGATGGCTTATTTTAAACTTACGAATACATTTTTGAGAGTGAACTCGCTTGAATGGGGGAATCGCTAAGAAATTTAAATAAAAAGAGAATGCAATGTACGAAAAAGTATTTCGCTGTGAGAACCAGCAAACTTATTAGCCGTTATGACCCATACGCTTTAAATTGGCCAAGATAATGTACTTTGGACAATGTGATATGAATGATGCTAGCCTAGGGAATAAGTCCTCGTACTAGGAAACCCTAGAAGACCCTGATGAGGGTAATGGTCCAATATGTTATATATAGCCATCCCGATAGTAAGAGCTTAAGCATGAGCGTTAGGTCTAACTATGGGGTTTGAGAATAGATCTCACCCAATCAGCACCCTATAATAATCTTATGCCAGATGTATTTTCCTAATAAGCAAAGAACGTAGTTGGCGTTTTGCCATTTTAAGTATTTCAGAAGGAAGAGAGTTTCAAGGGTCATTAATAGGCCAGATAAATGAAATGTAAAAGGCTTATAAGGGTCATTATACAACCAATACATAAGATATTTCTTATAAAGAAAATGAGCCTCAACAAGTCTAAGAAAAGAAAGTTTTTATAGGCCTCAAGAGGCTAAGCAAAGTGTTGTAACAGATGTGAGAAAGTATGAACAAATTGACAAACACACACAGATTTAACATGGTTCACTAACAATGTGTTAACTACATCCACAGACAGAAGAGAGGAATAGTTTTGTTGATGTGGGAATACAGAAATACACATTACATATATAGGATTTAGGTTTTAGAGCTAACCCTAACCTACACACCACCGTGCTAGGTCTGCGAAAGGGGGCTAAAAACATATTCAAGGCATTCTAACACAAAGTGCTTTCAAGAAAAGAAACAAATCTTTCTGTGCATGTTCTGTGCATTTCTTATGAACGAAATGTGAATGAGATTTTAAATGTGTGTACCCTATGAATAAGATTTCAAGTAAGGCTAAGTAAAGTGTTTTCATGAAAAAGAAAGATTCCGACATACACCCCATGCATTCAGCATATAAGTTTGAATGTACATGTATAGCTAAAGAATGCTCCTTGCATGATCTCTACTTCATGTGTTTAAGCATCTCGTATGAGTGAGTTAGATAGATAAAGTATAAATCACGAGTTATATCATATAACCTATGAAAGAAAGTTCTGTGCTTAGCCTCGTTGCTTGCTTATGTGTTTGACTGCTTGTTAGTAAAGGAATTTAGTTATTCAGGGACCTAAAAATGAGTTTGAGCAGCTAACATGAAATTTATGGATAGTGATCCTCCCTTAACGACATATGATTGCCTAACATAATAGTAATATATAAGCACGGGATATGTGGCTATTAATGGAGTCATTGCCCACAACGGTTTTGGTTTTAAGGAGTCGGGGAATACTCATTGAGCGTGTGGTTACTCATTCCACTACTCTTTTCCCTTTTTCCCCAGGTTTACATTATGACAAGTAGAAGCCACGCAACTTATGCCAAGATGGATTTCATTCTTACTTGTAAGGTGTCATGTGCGTCCATTTACATACACATGCATAAATACATACATATATATACTCACACATATACATATATATATACATACATATGTATATATATATA
>JAKOGI010001585.1:165000-211314 GCA_029747015.1 Carnegiea gigantea | reverse complement strand
ATATATATATATAGGTGTGTGTGTGTGTACGTGTATGCATACATACAATGTATATATATATATATATATATATATATATATATATATATATATATATATATGTAATGTATGTATGTATGTGTATATATATACACACACATAGATACATATACATATCCATATACATATGCATATACATATACATATACATATATATGCATACATATATATGTGTGTGTGTGTGTGTGTGTGTATGCACGTGCGCACACACACACACATCTGTGTGTGCGTGCGCGCGCATGTGCACACACACACGTGCGCACAAACACACACACACATATATACACACACATCTATGTATGTGTGTGTGTGTGTATATATATATATATGTATATATATAGATGTGTGTGCATATATGTGTGTGTGTGTGTTTGTGCGCACGCGCGTGTGTGTACATGCCCGCGCACGCACACACACTATATACACGCACACACACGCACGCATGGAGAGAGAGAGTACCTAAGGGTGAAATATTTTGTTCGGTATCTATTTTTGTGGATTACATGAAATAGGAAGACTTTATTAACGCCATGTCAGATTCGATTGGGATTTTATTGCATGAATAAGGTAAAAATTTTTTTGATGTCAAGAATAACAAATTTATAACCATATTCAATTTTACCTACATAAGGGAATTTCTTATAACTAATAGATTAAAACTTTATCAACCCTAGTTGAATCACACACAAAAAACCTTTGATTTCTTAACAAAGACTTTTTACATAGATATATCTGAGCTATCTTTCTTGTTATTTTTTAGATAATATGTCGAACCCTGTTATCTTTACCTAATGTTGGACCTAAGGAAAAAGTAGAAGGTTTGGTGGAGTGTGGGGAGGGAACTTGGACAGTCTTGGGCATGTTAAGACCAATTTTCATATTTATTATGTTTGTTATTATTTTTCTTAATAATTTTTCGACTTGTCTACTCCATATAAAATGTACAATTTATTCATATACGCTTAATTTAACATAATTTTTATCACCAAGTGATCAACTTAATCAATCTAATATACAAAACATTGACATCAATTCGCAATGGTATTAAGTAAGGTAGTGTTTGGTTGAAGAAAAATGATTGTTTCAAAAAATTATTTTTTGTGGAAAATGTTTTTCCTTGAAAAATTGATTTTCATGTTACATTTTCTATTGTTTGGTACAACATAGATCATTTTCTATGAAAAAAAGGAAAACGTCAATTGAATTGTTTAAATGGCAAAAAATATCAACTGAATGGTTGGAGTAGAGATAAATATTGACTAAATGAAGAAATTTTGGGCTTAAAATTTATCTTTGAGTTTTTTTTAATACTGCCTATCACATAATCAAGTTTCAATCTAAACCATTAAGATTGTTTTAGTGATAAAAAACATCAACTAAATCGATTAAGTAGCAAAAAATATCAATTGAATTATCGTGGCGGAGAAAACTATAGACCAAATGAAGGGATGTCGTGCTAAAAATATGGATTTGAGCCTACTTTAATATTTCATATCGAATAATCAAGTTTCGATCTAAATTATTGAAATTATCCTAATGGCGAAAAATATTGATTGCATTAGTGAAGTTGCGAAAAATATCGATTGAATTATCATTGTAGAAGAAAATGTTGACCAATTAAAAGAATCTCATGCGCAAAATTTGACTTTGAGCCCATTTTAATATTTTCTATATGATGATCAAGTTTCAATTTAAAACGTTGAAATTGTTTTAGTGGCAAGTCATTGAATTGTTTTAGTACCAAAAAATACTGATTAAATTGTCATGGTGGAGATAAATGTCGACCAATTGAAAGAAATTTGAATTCAAAATTTAGATTTGAGTTTATTTTAATCTTTTCTACCAGATATTTAAGTCTCGATCTAAACTATGGAAATTGAATCTTGCATCTAAATTTCAGCTGACCATATTGTTAATGAGTTGAATAAATAAAATCAACTTCATATTTTCTCAAAAAGAAAAGCATTTTCCTCCATTGAGTGAAAAATCACTTTCTTTGAAAAATAGTTGTTCATCCTTTATTGTGGCAAATAATAAAAAATTAGAAAATTATTTCCTGAAAAAATCATTTCTCCTTCTAGCCAATTCTTTATATAATAAGTGTAAAATTCATGAAATAGCAATCCAAGCATTTTGGTTGAACCCCGCCAAAATACTCCAAGCAGTTACAATTTCATTTATTTTAAATTTAAAACTGTAAGTTTCAAAAAATCACTTAGTAGATGCACAACCACTTATCTTTATATTTATCTTTTATCTTTATATCAATTGTTACAATTCTAAATTTAATCGTTTATCAATTAATCTTCTTTTTCTAGTTATTTATCTCTATCTTTATTTTTATATCATTTAAATAAAATTTTAAATTTGACATTTTATCTCTATCTTTATCTCTCAAGAAATAGCAACCAAGCATTTTGGTTGAATCCCGCCAAAATACTCTAAGCAGTTACAGTTTCATTTATTTTAAATTCTAAATTGTAAGTTTCAAAAAATCACTTAGTACATTCACAACCACTTATCTTTATATTTATCTTTTATCTTTATATCAATTATTACAATTCTAAATTTAATCGTTTATCAATTAATCTTCTTTTTATGGGAATTTATCTGTATCTTATCTTTATATTAATTAAATAAAAATTTCAATTTGACATTTTATCAATTCTTCCAAGGAATTTCTTTTTTATTAGTTACTCCATTCCCTTTATCAATTGAGTTACTCTCCCGGTCCACTACCCTATAAAAAGTAATGCCTCTCCCCCCTCTCCTTTCAAATTTCTTGCATCAATCTTGGAATTGTCAGTAAGAATCAATTTTCTTCTCTACATGTATAATTTGTACAATTTTCTATATGGTAAAAGTTAGACATAGATATTTAAATACTAATTATCTCTGTGACCTATTCAAGATAGTTTTTTAATTGTTCGTCATTTTCATTTTGTCCCTGTTTCTATCTACCACATTTATTAAACTTTTTTCACTTTAACATTGTATCATTTTTAGATTTTATAGATTTGCAAAATTTGCTAAAGTAAAAAATGTTGGCGCACGACATTCAAATGCTAAGTTGCCATGACCTATTTAAGATAGTTTCTTTATTGTCCTTCCATTTTGTTTTATCCCAATTGCACTTGCATCATTAATCAAACTTTGTTTTGGCTTTAACCTTGTGTTATTGTAATAGATATTATAAATTACAAATATAAATATAGACATAGATTAATATAGAGTTTATTTTTTTGAAGTACTTTTTTCCTATTTTGTTTTCAATTAGTTTGCACGAGTTCTGTTAGTTTTTAAATAGTTCAATCCCTATCTCATTTTCATAGGGTCGATTTTTTTGGGTTATGACATCAGGTATTGGTGATATATCATGTATCCTCTCTAGTGGTATCCTGCATGTTGTATTTTTTATTCATACTTGCTACTAAGAAATGAGAATATTTTAGAAGTAACCTTTGTTGTTGTGTATCATATCCAATTAGTATGATGCATTTGATCATGTTGTGGGTTTGAAAAAATCGTTAACCTAGAATATGTTAACTCCCCATTAAATTATTTGCTTGATGTTGAAATATTTTTGCGTCAATATAAAATATAGTACTTACTAAAATAATATTAAAAATTATGTTTTCTTTTAGCAATACGTTTTATAATTTAATAATCTCATACAATAGAATGGGCACAAACTAATACTGTCTACATGTTAAGTACCCTTTATGATTCCAAAAACAAGGGTGCAAAAAGGTCAAGCGGTATAAAAGCTCCTCGAGGTGTATAAAAATCACCCAAAGGAAGCGACGCAAGGACAGAACGCACGCATGGCCAACACATGTAATGTATCAACACCACCCCCCACCCCCCCCTCTTCGTCTTGCAGTTTTATGCTGCGTGCCAGAACTATGATAATTTTGCGTAATTAATATAAATTTGTCGACATGGTGAAGGATGCAGTAGTTGTAGACCTAGTAAACTAACCTGAGATTTAAAATTTGAATTGAATGATTTAAACTTATATTTAATATAAAATTTGAAATATGTTCACCTAAAAGTGGACCCAAATTTCGAATTTATCCGAATCGAATCATACTCGACTCGAAATTTGTTACAAAATTGTTTATTTTTGCATGACAAAAGTATTAGACCAAAAATCAATTGATCCGAAATCGACGTGAACCAAAGTTCATCTGACCCAAACTAAGTCGATTCAAAATATCACTTGACGGAAATATAACTCAACCTAAACTTAACTCAATCCATACCCAAATCAAATGCATTTACCAGTTATACGCAATTGCCACTTGAGCTGACTGATTCAATGTATCATCATAAAAAGGGGCCCAACGCTTTATTTTGCCTCTCTTTCTATATGTGTTTATATACTCCTCCACGTCTCATCCACTTCCCCACAACCACATTACAAACCACTGCACAGTGCAGCCCTCGCTCATATCCACATGCAGCCACCGTCAGTACCTTCCATCGCCCTAAACACACCACCACCGCCAGCAAGGATCAATGCCCTGCCACTACGCACCATCCCGGGAAGCTACGGGTTACCCGTGGTGGGCCCACTCTCCGATCGGCTAAACTACTTCTGGTTTCAAGGGCCAGAGACCTTCTTTAGGACGAGAGCAGACAAGTACAAAAGCACAGTGTTTAGAACCAACGTCCCTCCATGCTTCCCCTTCTTTGCCGGGGTTAACCCCAACGTCATCGCCCTCCTTGACTGTCAGTCTTTCTCTCATCTCTTTGACATGGAAGTTGTTGATAAGAAGAACATTCTTGTTGGTGATTTCATGCCTAGTGTTAAGTTCACTGGAGGTGTTAGAGTCTGTGCTTATCTTGATCCAACAGAGGAAGATCATGCTAAGGTAACTCGCTTTTTCCTTTTTTCTGTTTTTTTTTTTAAGTTCTTCTTTTGGGGGGTGAAGAAGATAGTGCCAAAGCTCTAATAAATATAAAAATGATTAGTAATTTCTTTATAAATGACTTTGATTAAAGTTATTAATAAATGAATTATTAGTTACATTATTTCTAAACTAAAAAGCATTTTAATATAAATTATTAGTTATATTAAAATTTAAAATTCACCATTAAAGAATCTCACTCAAGGATCATTAATTGTAGTTATATTAAAATTTTTAATTGAATATAGACAAAACTAGAGTTAAACAAGTAACTAATGTGTAGATTATCTACGGCATGAAATTTTAGTTGTTAAAACTTGTTTAACCAAAAGTTTCAGTGAGTTAACGTAACATCTCGAACATATAACAAAATATTCTCTATTGAATCTTCAATATATATTTTGTTCTTTCATATCACCATGATCTAATATTCTAATACAGATTTCTGTAAAGATATTGTTGACTTAATTATCTAATTTTCCTTTACTTAATTATGCATTCTCGTTGCACTGTATTCTTTTAGTGTTTGATTTCTTTTTTTTAAAAAAAACCCCACAAAGCAAGGGGGAGGGTGGTGAGGAAGGAGGGAAAATCTACCAAAATTCTACTTTCGCACTCCATTCAAGCCACTACTAAAAGTTGCAGTAAATCTTATGGGAAATTGTTTTATATAAGATATATCATGAAACAGGTATTTTTATAGTGACTATTAATAATAATTGGGGGAATAATAATTGAGGGTGACTAGTGACGCATTTTAGGGTGATTGTAATAAAACTCACTACTAAATAAATTATTAGTTACCTTTAAATTAAAATGTTACCCTAAAATATATTATTAGTTATCGAAAAATCTCCAAAAAGTCGAATATAAAGTCAGTCCCACAATTATCTCTTATGTGAGACTGTATCACCTAAAAATTTGTATAAAAGTTAAGTGGTGCGGGGAAGTATGAAACTTTGACTCTCTTTGATTTCTGATGGCATATGTCTTGTTAATTATTGTTTTATTTATATGCCAAATTAATTAATGTTTATACCCAATTTGGGGAAATTCAACTAGTATACAAACTGTACATCAGGAATCATATCTAATTATTTCATCATTAACCACTCTCCTTGTTTTAATTTGGTCTCGTATGTGAGGAATCACAACAATTTTTTAAAAAATTTTTTTAGGAAAGGAAGAAAATATTTTTTAGGACAAAGACAAAATCTTAACATGGAAGAAAGCAAGGACCTTGTGAGAAAGCATTGAGGGTGATTAAAATGCCTAAATTGCAAGAACATGTACACATATTCCAAAACGTAAATGTATACTTTCCTTCAAAAACAAGGGATTACCTAGTGATGGTGGAGCTGATTCATACACTAAAATTTTAGGATGAAGCCGTGAATCTTAAATGCAAATTACACCATATCAAGGGGTCGTGGAACATGATTTTGGATTCATGAAAAATTTACACAAGTATAATTACATTTGGGAAATTTGCAATAAGATTTTTGTTAGTAGGATTTGCAATAAGAATGTAAAGCATAATTAAACTATATTCATGAATTAAAGTTAGTTTTTTTCCCCCAAAAAAACACCTACAATAGAAAGTATCAACTGTGTTTACGATTTCTTGTTAAAAAATATTAATAGCCTTTTCAAAATATTCATAAATGTCACTCCACATTTTCCAGTTGAATATATCATCAGATTTTTTAAAATGGTAAAAAAAATTGTCATTATAATAGGGACCTTTTCAACTTATTTTTAAAAACTAAGTGGTGTTCTTTAAAATCTTTTTAAATAAATTCAGTAGTATTTTTACCTTAAACAGAAATTAGCAAGAACTCGTGCATTCACAAATAAAATCATCTGTCGAGAGCATGTATCAAATTGCTGCACCTTTTTTATAGACCGACAGTTCATTCGAGGACACCGAACCAACAGATACTGGTTGAGGTAGTTAGGTAATTATAATTTACAGGCAGAGTACACAGAAAGTTTCCCCACCAGAGGTGATGTCAGAGGTCAGTTAAAAATTTCTGAAATTTGCCAAACAATTTCAGGATTGCTGAAATTTCAGCACCATTATCCTCTCACTCTTTTCAAAGTGGCAAAATCTCGACAGCCATTAATACCGTGTCTATATAGCTCAGAAACCCATTGGTTTAGATTGATTTATATAACAAATAAATCAGTTTTCTGTCAAATTTGAAAACAGCTTATATTTATGTTTAATTTTTAAAAAAACAAAATGTGTTTACGTTGGATGGTCAAATCACGTTAACTTCAGATTGAAATCAATTTTATTTGCATCCTGTTTGTGTGAAATTTGGTTCTATTTATATTAGGTTTGTGTTTCTCTTATTAATTTCATATCAGATTCGAGTCGCATTATTATGTCAGGTCAGATTTTTCTGACTCTACCTTTAAGCAATGCACTCTTCTAGTCCATCCATATTATATTCGATTTAATTTTTCTTAGTTAATTAGTATTTCTCTAAACACTACTTCAGAAGTATGTCCATCCCTAATTTTATTAATTGATATTGGAGCCATTATGTATGTCCCCCCTTTTTTGACAAATATCTTTTAAAGTATTATCATATACCCCTCCATATTGAATACGTCTTTAATTTAGTGCATGTGATGACTTATATGAAATATGATGATTGACATAGAATATATAATATACTGAATTTGCTCTATTTAATTTTTCTGTGTAATTGAATTTGTTGGAATATGAAAGTGATTATTATTCGACACCGATAAATTTAAAGGGTTTAAACATGTATATAAGCTTGTGTGTTAATTAACTCATTATCAATTGGTTTTCGATTGGAATCGCATTTGAGCTTATATGCATGAGTCTTTGTTGAAAATCCAATTGATATATAAAATTTAATAGAATTCTCCAAAATTCGAAATATAAGGTTCATCGCCTACCAAATACGGGGGGGGGGGGGGGGGAATCATCATCAGCAAGTATCAAATTATTGCTGCACCATTTTTAAAGACCGAGAGCTCATTTTAGCAGACGAAGCGAGCCCAAGAGTAAATTGGATTATTATAACTTTCGAGCAGAGCACACATAAAGTTTGTTGTGTCACATGGACAAAATACAAAGAATATGAAAGTGGGTGTTGTCTCATATTGATAAAATTAAAAAATTTAAGCATATATATAAGTTTGTAAGTTACTCCATTCATGTCCAATTAATTTTGAGTTGGAATCTTATTTGAATTTATATGCATGATTCTTTGTTAATTGCCCAATTGACACAAAAATCTAACATAGTATCAGAGTACGGTTATTCGATCTTGATTTGCCACCATTCCAATTAAATTAAAATTATGTGCACGTGTTGGGCCTTGTGCGTAGCCCACACGTGAGGGGGCATGTTGAAATATGGAAGTGGGTATTATCCTATATTGATAAAATACAAAGAATATAAAAGTGGGTATTATCCCACGTTGATAAAGTTAAAGGGTTTGAGTGTATGTATAAATTTGTGAGTTACTCTACCCATTGCCAATTGGTTTTGGGTCGGAACCTCATTTGAGTTATATGCATGACTTTTTGTTAATTTCCCAATTGATATAAAAATTTAACATTTCCAGAGCTAATGTTGTAGAGGTCTATTATACTTTTCGGAAATTTACCAAAAGTTTCAGGACTGGTCAACTTTCAGCAACATTGTTTACAGAGCCTACCACTCTATATAAAGTTGAAAACATAACTTCAAGTTAGATTCAGATCATGTTATCACATTGGATTAAGCTTTCCGAGCTCTAAGCTTCAATGTACTTTTCATATTCATCTATATTATATCGTCATTTAATTTTTCTTAAATAACTAGTATTTGTCTGAACGCCACTTCTGAAGCATGTCCATCCCCTAATTTTATTGATCGATACTAGAGCCGTTTGGCATGTCCTCTTTTTTAACGCATATGGGAAAGTCTTTTTGTAGGCCTTGTTTTTCTTTTGTTCTTCTTGAAAGTGTGGATGGGTAGGTAATTTGTTTGGTTTGAATTATGGTGAAATAAAATGGTTCGTTACGTTATGATATATTTTTTTCTCATTTTTGAATGTAGAAGTAATTAACCATCAATAATTTTTAAATTAATTATGAGGTTGATAGAAACAGCCCCTATATAATTAGAAAGTAAAATTGTTAAATTTAATTCCTATTTTTTATATAAATGAGACTTGAGAATATGAATTTCTGTTAGAATCTTAGGGCTTGTTAACAAATATCTTTTGAATTATTATCGTATACTTCTCTATATATTTGGGTAAAACTTATTTAATTTGTAATTAATCGCTTTTGGAATTATTATTTAACCCCCTCACCTAAAAAATTATCATTTAGGTTCCAAAAGAACCAATATAAGGAGTTTAAATAATAATGAATCTTCTGTACATGATAATAATCTATAATGTAAGGGGATCAACTAATAATTATAAAAACTGTGAGTTACAAATAACATTTATCTATATATATATGGTGTCCCTATATGATAATAATTCAATGTCTTTTCTACAATCTCCTCCTTCTTTTTCGTGGTGGTTGTATTTTAAAATATGGTGTCTCTAATCACATGATTGCGATACATGGCATCTATCATTGAACTCTATATGTGAGGTTAACTAGTTAGATGTGAGTAATGTAATATAGTGACAATATATCAGGCAATCAATCCTCTAATGCAATATCATATTATATACAACTTGTGCTAATTAATTATGAAAGAACCTTCTCAATTACAATAATCTCATATAATAAATCATAATGACGAAAGTACTATTCTATATTTAATTGCACTAAAAAATTGATTATATCCACTGGGGAGGTTTGGTCTGTTCTTAACTTCGTAGTGGTGTCAACTACCAAGTTGCCGAACATCAAAGCCGGAGTTGTGGAGGACTTTTAAGATTGTTGGCCCATTCATTCCTGTTGCTCGAAAGGTACCCAACTCACGCGTGTCACGACGCAGATAGTATGTCCAAAACGCTTGAGTCTTTTTAATTTTCTTTTTCCTCCTTGACAATTTTTTTTCTTTTTAAGCCTATAAATAAGTTGAAGGAAAATCAAAGTTTCATTTATCTGGTTAACTATAGTTAGCCTTCAATGCCAAAGGAGGTGTCCGAAATGTTCTCACTGTCAAGATCGACTTCTAAAGTTTTAGGTCCTGTTTGGTAAATAGTTGTTAGTTGTTAGCTATTTGAATTAATTGTTTATATTAACTGTTTGAATTAGTTATTTTTAGAAAAAATATTTGGTAAAAATCAGCTGTTTCTAAAAAATATATTGGTAAAATTTCATTTATTCCTTTATTTATGAATTAGTTTTTAATGAGATGTGTGCAATTTTTCCAAGCTTATGGATAGTTATGTCATTTTCATAAAAAGCTGCTCTCAAAAGGCTAATGGAAATAGCTTTTCTAAAAAGAGTTTTTTGGATCCAAACTGCTGTTGCAAACAGCTTTTTATCAAATACCCTTTAGTTGTTTGACTTGGCCAAAATAGCTAAAATCCTCCTAAACAACTATTTTTTCCTAAACAGCTATTGTTACCAAACATCCTCTAATATTTTCACCTAGAATTTTTAGGGAAGTTGATATCTTTCCGTAGATCATTTTTAATAATTTGATTTCTTCAAATACTGCTTTAAACTCAAAGTATATCTAAAATGTGTAGAGGATGGTTGGCGTTTTCTTCGAATGGTTCATCTAAATCACATGTTAAAGTTAGTGTTTTTATGGCTGTCCACTTTAACAGTTTCAAGAGACTTACCAAGTATATTTTGCACTCACCTTTAAGGCACAATTTTTACAGTTTCATGCCAACTGCTAATTCCTTATACTAATTATTCAAAGTCTTTTTAATTATTTCGACTATTTCATTACCTAAGTAATCTACTTGCATGGCTCCAATTGTTAATATGTGAATTTACAAGAGAAGTACTATTTATTAAAGAAAGGAAATAGAAATCAAATGAGTTTGCAAATACCACATTGCAGCCAAATCAAATGAGTTTGCAAATACCACATTGCAGCCTGCAGGACTTTTCTTTTTTTTGGTAAATAGAAGTTGGTAAATTAGAGAAGTTGGTAAAGATTGATAGAAGTGGATAAAAGTTGTTAAGTTTTTGGGATGATTGGTAGGAGTTAGTTAAGATTGAGAAGAATTGGAAGAAGTTAGTAGAAGTTGGTATAAGTTGGTAAATAAGTGTGGTTTTCTTTGTAAGAAATTTTGAAAGAGATTAGTAAGATGGTAGAAGTTGGTAGAAGTTGATAAAAATTCATTGAAGTTGAAAAGGATCGAATTTCTTTTTGTTGGAGTTGGTAGAAATTTATAGAGTTAGGTTGAAGTTAATTAAAATTGGTAAAAGGAGATTCACCAAGGAAATGAATAGAGTTCGAGTTCATAAACTTTTTTCTGTTGCCGCGGGGGGGGGGGGGGTTGTTTAGAAGAATAATGTTTCTATTTAAGCGGTCATTAGAGAAGGAATCACTGAAAAAGAAAGCTATAGCGTACCCATAGTACGTTTCTTTTTGATCTAGTACTAGTATATACAGTAGAATTGTAATGACCGCCGTAATGACATAGAATGAGTGACGTCATGGACCCCATTGCTGATTTTTTTGCCCCGTTGGTAAGACAAGATTATCATATATCATAGACATTAGCTCTTAACCTGTCTAACTAAGTTTATAATCGATTGGATTTGGCCCTTATCTACCTTCCTAAAAATATAATATAAATTAGAAAGAAAAAAGTTGATCCAAAATTAAAGAAGTGTCTACTAGCACATAATTTTTCTCAACTAAAGACGTATTAGCACAGAACTATCCGTCCAGATTTAAAGTGCCAAGCATCCTTGTTAAAATAGAAGGATTAGATCCTTTTCTATTGTCAAATCTATGGGGACCATTCTTGAGTTGCCGATCATTCTCCCTTGATACGTCAGTATAATCGAATCACCTCTCTTCATCTAAATGACAACCCTATCCGTCTTTGCTTTTTAGTCTATACACCAACAATCTGGATGATAATTCTAAGAGATGGATTATTGTGTCCCCCTCTTTCGATGCTTGCCTGTTGACCTTGTCGATCGAGATGGGGTGATCCCCGATAGTCCTTGTCCACTTGAATTGCAAAAGTTGATAATGTGCACAAGCTATTTTGTAATGTTTCCACCATTCTAGATGAGTTCTTTGGAGCTGTCTGGGAAATAATTTGATTGCAAAAGATCCAAATACTCCATAATACCACTACAAAAACAGTTACATCCATGTGATTTGAGCTACTTATTCGGTTCAGCAAAAGTACTCAGACACAAGTCCATTGGTTATAAGGAACCATTGGATTGACTTCAACATGGACTACCAGGGGCGAGGACCACCATAGTAGCTAGTATAGTATAGCCAACATTTTCTAAATAGGTGATGGGTTGACTCTTCTAAATTGTCACACGGTGGATAGTCGTACCTCTGTTGTAATGTCTCGGCCCCATCCAGTTGTCATGATGGACTTTAAGGATTGTTGAATGACCCCACAAATTACCACAAGCCGTTACAATGTGTTTCGTCCTCTCTCGCATGCTGCTTGGAAAACTTCTCGGGAGTTCACCCATTATAGGATTTCTCCATAAGAGACACGCGTAATTGTGAAGTTCTTAAGAGTAGGCTTCCCAAAAAGGAAGGTGCACATTTGATAATATAAGTGGTTACTTCAAATCCTTTTAAGCCACAATCAAGATGTTACATCTCGCGCCTATTACTTCCGGTTAGAAGGACGTTGTAAAAAGTCTTCCATCTTAGGACTTGCCAATGAGTTGGAATCAAAAAAACCCACAAGACTTTCCACATTTTGGCTACTATGGGTTTCGTATCAATTTAGTGCACCTCATTAGCCATCCATAACTCGATTTGACATTATACTCCCCATTGTTATTTAGGGGCTAATATAAACCCATCAGGCTTCTCTGTTAGCCCAATATTATGTGAAAGGATATTCTAGACCACTTTGCGGGGAAACATGGATCTAAGTTTCCCTATATCCCATTCTAGTTTGGATTCGTTCAACAAAAGCTAGCATATACATGATAGTCTTCTCATGGAGAAGAATTTACCTGTGGCCATAGCCATACATTTTCATTGCTTCACCACCTGTCTTTACGCACTTGAACTGTGCATCCATTCCATATTTGCCATCTTAGGCCTTCTTTGAATTTAGAGGCCGCTCTAGCCAATCTCACATGGTGTTCTGTACAATCATAATACACAACATTAATAAGGGAATGAGTTCCATAGTCACCTCGATAAATCTGAGCTATCAATAAATGAGGTTTCGAATGAATTCGCCATAATTGCCGCATTAGTAAAGCATAATTCCATTTAGTAAGATCCCGTATCCCTAATCGCCAGTAGGCTCTTGGTTGTTGGCATTGCTCCCCCTTAATGCAATGAACTAAAGAGTTATCATGTGAGTTGGTCCAAAAAAAATTTCATAATCATAGAGGTAATTTTCCAAAGAATGCTTGTCGGGACTTGATATACCAAGACTACATGTTGGCATAATTCTCTAAGTACATTATTTATAAGCAGGAGATGCCCGCAGGGGAGAGGAAATTTGTCTTCCACCCTTGCAATTTCCTCTGAACTTTTTTTGTCAGGAAATTGAATTCGCTCGCTTACATTGGTAGTTGGAGGTATTTTCCAAAGGAGGTTGTGACATTCATCGTGAAGATGCCATGCAATAGGCTCCTGTGCTACTCCCACACATTGGTCGAAATAAACTTGAGCGATTTAGCCGTATTCATAAGCTCTCCAAACGTCACACAGATCTCATTGATGATTTGATGTTTGTTTTGACACTGTTGCTTCTAAATTGGTGTGAAGAAAACGGTTTCATCAGCAAACAGTATATGATTAACAAGTTGAGTGTCTCTTGATATTTTGATGCCTTGGCATTGCTTGAGCTCTTGGTCTTATAGTAAAAGATTTGATAGGACTTCCATAGACAGAATAAAGATATAAGGAGATAAAGGGTCACCCTATCGTATTCCAGACATAGGCTTAAACAAAGGATATGGCTTACCATTGATCAGAATTGAATAGATGGTAGTTGTAATTTGTAATGCATTTTGTAATTAGGGAAATCCACAACTCAAGAAAATTGACTTGCCTTAATACTGCCTTGATGAAATCTCATTTTAGATGATCATAGACTTTATTGAGATCTATCTTGATAGCTGCTATTGGTGGCACATGTCGTTTGTTCTTGATAGAGTGGAGAATTTCATGAATCATAAGGCAACTATTGCCAATGAGTCTCCCAGGTACAAAAACATTCTGGTATGAGCCAATTAATAATAGTATGATTTTCCTGAGACAATTAAAGACACATTTAGAAATCTCTTTATAAATAACATTGTAGAGACTAATTGGATGAAACAGACAGAAAGATTCTAGATTAACTATGTTGGGAATTAGATAAATAAAAGTATAATTAATCTGCTTTAAAATCTACCTTGAGTGAAGGGATCTGCGACAACGTTAGAGGCGCCAGAGCCAATGATGTCCTAGAATTTGTGATAGAAAAGAGCAGAGATGCTGTTTAGCATCGGAGACTTCCATCCATTCATACAAAAAAAAGGTTGTTTGTACTTCCTCTTCTGAAAACTGCTAGAGCCAATCTATATCAGTTTGCGAGAGGTATTTGCGGAACTTTGAGACAACACTTGCGACATGTCTTCTTCCACCTAGATCTATAGACCCCATCAGTAATTGAGGATGGACCACCCCTTCCTTTGTTTTTTGGGCTTCCCATTATGAGTACAGCCAATAATTAGGGTTCATGAATGATCGATCAAGAATCATTGCAAAATTTTATACAATCTGATCATCAAAATTGATATTTCAGGACCTTGACTTAGAAAAAGATCAATAGAATTACTTTTCTTTCCATATGCATTATGAATATAGACATAAATTTTTTTTAATTATATATTTTAATTTAAATTTGGCCTAATATTAACCTTGTTTGTTTTATCGAACTCAAAATATACAAAATCTTTAACAAAGTTTGTTTCATCTAAATTTTTATATTATTAAATTTATCCTATTTAAATTCAATACAAATTCTAATTTTTGCTTCCATCACAAAAATGGTAGGATTTTATTGAGAGGTGTAAATGCACAAAATGGAATTGGTGATACAGGCCACGAATGGATCCATCCTTTTGTCCCCTCATCACATATCAAAAAGTAATTTTCACTCTATAAATGGAAAGCTTTATGACAGTTTCAATATGATGGTGACATGGACTTTATAAATATTACATTTTTTTATAATTGTTGGAATACAAAAAAATTATCCATTGCACTTTTTAATTATCATGTCTTATGTACACTTTTAATTATCAAATCTTATGCACACTTGTGAAGAATTATACTAGGATGCATGTAGCATATCAAAAATGAATAGCTTCATTGTTTGGGATTGATTAGTGAACAAGTTGATAACTTTTGCAAAGGTTTTTTTTTCCTTTTTTGAATTGGATAACTTTGCAAAGTTAATTGAACATCGAATGAGTAAAATCATTTGATACAAATCGAAGTTTTTGAATTTATTTTCGGATGACTCGAGAGCTATACAAAGTCTCAATGTGACGCATTACTATTGGTGTAACTAACAGGTGAAGAGCTTTGCTATTAGCATCCTCAAGAAAAGCTCAAGTGTCTGGGTCTCATCCCTTATATCAAGCTTAGACACAATGTGGACATCCATTGATGAGTCTATCTCCAAGGATGGCAAAGCTAGCATTTTGTTCCCTCTTCAAAAGTGCCTTTTTACATTCCTTTCTAAAAGCATTGTTGGAGCTGACCCGGCGAGTTACTCCCCTAAACTCGCCCAGTCAGGCTCCATCATGCTTGATAAATGGCTAGCCCTTCAACTTCTACCCTCCATACACATCAATGCTTTTCAACCACTTGTTGAGATTTTCCTACACTCTTTCTCATATCCCTTTTGGTTGGTTAAAGGGGACTACGAACAACTCACCGATTTCATTGCCCAAGAGGGAACAGAAGTGATCCAATGGGCTGAGACCGAGTTTGGATTAAGCCGAGAGACAACAATTCACAACTTGTTGTTTATACTTGGGTTTAATGCATATGGAGGCCTTTCTGTCTTTTTACCTATCTTGATTAATATCTTAGGGACGGATTCAAGTGGGCTCCAAGATAGGCTACGAGAGGAGGTGCTAGAGAAATGTGGGTCCAACATACCAAGCTTTAAGACAGTCCAAGATATGCCACTTGTCAAATCATTCGTATATGAGACTCTCCGATTGAACCCGCCCGTACCTCTTCAGTACGGGAGGGCCAGAAAGGACTTCTTGTTGAAGTCACATGACGCGGCATTTGAGGTGAAAAGAGGAGAGTTGCTTTGTGGTTATCAGAAGCTGGCCATGATGGATCCAAAAGTGTTTTATGACCCGGAAACTTTTCACCCAGATCGGTTCGTTGGCGAAAAAGGCCAAGTGCTCCTCAATTATTTGTATTGGTCCAATGGGCCACAAACTGGGGAACCGAGCCCATCAAATAAGCAGTGTCCAGGAATGAAGTCCGTTATTCTCACTGCATGCTTGTTGGTGGCTCATTTGTTCCAACGGTATGACTGTCTCAAGATTGATTCATCAGGGTCTATGGTGGCAGCTGAAAAAGCAAAGTAAGTATGATTGCGAGGTGTATTAGTAATTCTACTGTTATATACTTTCTCAAATGAAAAGCATTTTCAATCAATAATTGGGACGGACTCAGATGATGTGTGTTCCGACCTCAAATAATATGATGTTCTTGTAAAGTTAAGGGGAATCCATGTAATTTGGGGTTCACCAAGCTGAATTGATCACGCATTAGGATCATACATTAAATAGACTGGCTGATACGGGTGGACTTACTGTGTTGATGCATTGTCGAGACTATGTTGGCAAGTTTTGCTAGCTGTTTTTGCTAGCAGGCCATTTGATTCACTGTCTTTTTCATCTATGTATGAGAACTGAATCACTCAATTTCATATTAGATGTTTGGTTTATGTTTTTTTAATTGAATGCACATTCCAAAAGTATTACTCAAACGTTCAAGTGTGGGTCTGAGTAAACAAATCCCTACCTCTTGAGTTTATATAAACCCATGTCCTTATAATCACATTATTTTCATTCATGAGTTCAGCCAAACAAGTGATATTAGGAACTAGAAATCATTTCCGTACCCATTTAGTTTCACTCGTGGTTTCATTCCATTTTGACGTTTTAAGCCTTTGTTTTGTATTACTAGTAAATCAATGCGCACTTAGCGTCATAAGTTAGTGTTCTCATAAGAATTGAAAAGAAAATAAGAAAATATATGAATTGGGAGGAAAAGTGAGATAATATATGCGAGTTTTTATCATGTCATTGTGTTCGTAAATGTTTGTTTTGGATAATCAAGTAATGGGCAATGTAGTTTTGGATAATTAAGGCATAGGTAATATTAATTTTAATGATATAATATGAGTAAATGTTAATGTTTAAGGAAGCTATGCATTTAGAGAAGGAGAAATGAATATAAAAATTAGAAAAAATATCAAACACCAATTGGTTTATATAAGGCCTTCAGTGATTATGATGCTGAATTATAATTGATTCTATGAAAAACCATGAGTTAAATTATGATGTTGAATATACTTTATTCATTAAAAATCATGAGATAAATTGCTTGACAACTATAGGAGTCTATGGTTTGAAAATTTTGCATACGTGCTTTCTACTTATTAAAATCACTTAAAATGGCTACTTTAATGAATGGCCGCTTAGATAATAAGTTTATGTATATTTGATAAAAAGGTAATTAATTTAATTAATCTTAGCATTGTGGATGAACACACCCATCATTCTTCTTAAATCAATTCATAAAAGGATAATGACGTCTATAAATACTGAACTTTTTAAATTTACTTGACCATGTACCTCAAATGGAATTGTAATTTACCATCGATATGTATTTACAAAGTACAAACCAATGGCACCAAATACCGGCATTAGTCTTTGACTAATGTCAAAACCCAAATATAGATAAATATCTTCTTTTACACCCCTTTTCTTCCTTAAATGAAAAATAGTTTGGTTAATACTAAATAAAGGGAAAACCCAAACAAGAAGTCTAATGTCACAACATTGTCCAAACCCAAAAACAAACCTAGTTAAACTTCTGTATAAGCTTTTCGGTCAAACTAACTAAGCCAATCATCTATACATATATATATATATATATATGTGTGTGTGTGTGTCTATGTGTGTATGTGTGTGTATGTGTGTGTGTTTCGATACTGAGTTTTTGGAATGATGAGATGGCAAACAATGGGTTTATGAGATGGAGCAACTTGGACCGTCCTTCCTGTCTTTGCCGTCCTTGTAAAAAGGTAGCCCTTAGATCATGGATTCGAGGAATGTCCCTCCAATGCTCAAGGTAGTTCCCTGAACAGCAAAGGAGAAAGACGGTTGATGAAAGAAAGATTAAGGATCGTGTCTTTACATGAAAGATTGAATCTTTTCATCAAAAAGGAAAGCCCTAACGTGTACGATGTCATAATCTGAATTTACTTGATGAATTGAATGCCCTTATTAGGTTGAGTAGGTAGGTTTTTATAGGGAATTGTACCCGTGGGGTAAAAGGGTAATTTCTCGGAGTCTTCTCCCCCTGGGGCCTTAGCAGATGATCTTTTGAATGTGGTCGTCCTCTTTTCATGGCCATTAACGGTTTAGGATCTTTGCTCCATGGCACCTGCCGAAGCTGGCTTGACTACTGATGTGGCACTGACAATGCTTGTCAGGGTGTGCCCGAATCATTTGCCCCCTCACATTTTACCTGCATGACTTCCCTAGAAGGTGAGTGGGCAGAATGTGGAGCAAATAGTACTCTTACTCCATTTCGTATTGTTTTCTAGCTTTGATAGCACCTGTATTGAGGGCACTTATTGCTTTAACCCATTGGTTGAACCCCCCGTTTGGCCACAATATATAAAGGACAGGAGGTGGGGGAAGTAAGTCCTCACTTTTTACCTCTACTGTTTCTTACAGTTACAGCGATCCTCCCTTCATGACTATGGGGTTCCTTTACCGGCTTAACATGAGCAAGATTACTCTTTATGTATGGGAAGGCTTCTACTGGGGCAAGTTGGATGAGGCCATGCCTCCCCCCCCAAAATTCTTTACTTGCAGACTTTCAACTATTCTGTCTGGACTCCATAAAGGAAGATATGAAGGAGGCCGCACAAGGGTTTGGCACTCCAGAGATTGTGCAGGCCCTGTTTTACCCCATGGCAACAACTTATGCAATCGAACTTTGCGTCCTTCTTGAGGTTGTGGGCGATGTTTTGGAGAAGGTGTTTGCACCAAAAATACAATATTTTTACTATACCCTTGCAATTAATTTATGATCGAAATGCATATTAAATCAGAATTTTTATTTGAATTGATTTTGTTTTGTAGGTGCTGTAATAAATCAGAAAATATGTGAAAAAGATGAAGAAAAATGGGCTGAATTGAAGAAATTAGGTATGCTTCCTCACTACCCTTCTTCTTGGCCTAGTAGAGAAAAATGAAAAAAAAAAAAGAAAATAAAAACAAATAAAATAAAACCTTAAAAACCTACCAGCCACCACCCATCCTCTTTGCACATAAAATGGCTCTAGACAACTCCCCCAATCTCAACTCTCTCTCTCTCTCTCTCCCCCCTCCCCCCTCAAACCCCCAGTAGCACCATCAGCTTCAACATCCAACACTAACACTAGTAGGTTCAGCACCGCGAAACACTTACCAGCACCAATGCCCACATCCTCATCTCCTGCTCATCATAGCAATCGAATCCCCTCCTTTTCTCCTCATCCTAATCAGGCACCATCACCACCATTCATTCACATCCAGATCAAACGGCGTAGATAGAAGTGATGGAGGCTATAAAAGTGAGTCAGCAGTGGCAATTTGAGGGAAGAGGGAGTGAGGGTTAGAATTAGGGTTTTAGGATTCAATTCTATTCTAATTCAGATTTTTTTGGGTTTAATTAGAAGTTTTGTTTTACGAATTTTAGGGTTTAATTTTAGTATTTCTCTATTTTGATTTCGAATTTTTAGGTCCATTTCGTAGCCTCCAAATTCATGTAATTGAACTTTATTTCGTTATTGGAATAGGTTTGATGAGTTTCAGCTTGCATTGAGCTGCTTTAGGTTTTTGCTTGGTTTTAATCGAATCTCCATCCTTTGTCTTTCTTCCTCTTCTTCTTTGTCCTCTATTACTGGAAGTCCGAGATGAATGTTAATGGCATTTCCACCATTTTTGGTGAGCTTGAGGTAGTTTGTAGCTCATTTCTTGGTTGAATACGAAAATCCCCTTCCTTGTTTATCTTCTTCCTACATTGTTTCTCCTGATTTCAGATATGTTTTAGCGAATAAATTGCTCCATTGATTTTGATTTAGTTAATTTGAAGTTGTATTTGGTAATTTGGCTTTGAGATTAATCAAGTTTGGATTGAATTTTGGATGCATTTCCAGCTGATTTCCTCCTCCCTTATTATCCTCTATTTTCTAGGTTCGAATTGAGTATAGTGGTGAGTATAGTGGTCAGTTTTCTAGGTTGTTCCACCATTGATACCGCTTTGTTGCTCCTGCTTCTAGTAAGGATATTTTTAAACGTTGAATCAAGGGTTGAGTTATATATTGATGGCATTTTATTTCAGTTTCTTCCTATTTGCTATTCTCCTTCTTATTTACTTCATTTCTGGGTTTTGCTCTAGCATGGTTTCCCTCTATTAATGGTGGTGTTAACCATAATGGTGTGGCTGAGCTTTTAGCAAGGAAGCCCTCTTGTTTGTGTTCCTAGTTGCCCTGTTAGCTCTCTTTCATTGCTGATTGCTGGTTATTGTAGCTTATTTTGAGTGTTGGCTTAGCTTATCACTTGATTGCTTGCTCCAGATTTGATTGAAGGTATGGGCCATTGTCTTTGTTCCTCTTTATTTTTGTATACTATTTTCCATCAAGGGAGTTAGGTAGATGATGATAATTTTCTTATTTTTGGGTGTTGTTTTCCTACTAAGATTAGGTTTAGGCCTTGTTTAAGAAAGAGTTTTTTGGCCTCAAAAAGCTCTTTTTGTAGGTATCAGCTGTTTGACTTTGGTCAAAAAGTTTTTTTGGTTGTTTGGTTAGATAGCTTTTTGAATTAGCTTTTTGGGTACAAAACGTTAATTTAGAAAAAGTTCTTTGGAAGAGCTTTTTTCATCAGCTTATTATTGTTTAACATCAAATTTACCATATTGCCCACCTTTTTTTGACATAATTACATTTATGGTAGTTAGTACAAAAGCCCTACTCATTCATTTTCACATGGGCTACATGTAACACTGGACTTTTTGTTTTAGATATTTTCATTGGTTTTTTGGTCTTTTGGGATAAGAGTTGTGGAAGGTCATGATGTTTAAATTAATGATTTTAATTGTAAAATTTTCTTCAATTTACGAAATAATGTAGATTAATTCGTATTTTGTGGTGTAGATCTTTCTAAATGTTATTATGTTATAAATTTCAATTATTACCAAAAATAAAATTAAAGTCAATTAAACAAAAAAACTATGGTAATAAACATCAAATTTGGGTGAAGGTATAACTGTAATTTTATATATTTCATAAGTCAAAATCTACAATTCACAATTCATGTTAAAAAGAAAAATGAAAATGCAATAAAAATAATTATGTCATTGAAAAAGCAATAAAGTTTTGTTAAGGGACACAAGGGAAATTTCACCAAATAAGCTTGTTAGAAACAACTAATTTTACAGAATGCTTTTTTCAGAAACAGCTAATGTAATCAGCTAAGTCAAACAGCTAATATAATCACCTAACAGCTAACAGCTAATCCAATCAGCTAACAACTAACAGCTAACAGCTGATTGTCAAATAGGGCCTTGGTTTCTACTTAGTTTTGTTTAATTTTATTTGGTGCTTAGTTGAATGAAGATGCTGGTATTAGATTCTTAGTTTGAATGTATCAGTTCTACTTGAGCTACTTAATTTGGTCTCATGTAGTTAATATAGATTTATTAGTTTAAATGTACTCTTTTGTGACCTTAATTTCATCCAACTCTCTGAGGAGACAACCCTTAAAAACTATAGTGAAAGTTGTACGCTTATGGCATGTTTTTACCATTCAAAAATTCTCGTACAAGTTTTTGGTGCCATTACCGAAAACGGTGGTGTGAAATTAAGTCACGTTGTGTTTTATAGCCCTTTTGTGTTTATATTAGTGATATTTTTTGTGTTATATTAGTCATGTGTGTTTAGAAACCAAAATCCTTAAAAATTAAGGAATTTGAAAAATTAAAACAAATGATAATTTTCCATTTTTCTCAATATGAGCAAGAATTATTTCACTGTTATTGGGATTGTTTAAACACTTATGCTACTCAATGTGTTCCTCATGGTTGTTCATATGGGAAAAGGAAAACTTTGGGTGTTGTTAATTAGGGTGTGAATTGTGAAACTCATACTCTTTTGGAGTAGTGGGATTTTCATTACAAAAATGTGGATGAACCTTGGGATATGCTTGAATGCTTGGTTGATGATTCTTATAAGTTTTAGGAAGCTAGTTGTGACTCTGGGATGTCTTTCCCCGATCCATGTGCTTTTCATGCAATTATATTATAAGGAACAACTTGTGCAATCTTGTACCTCTTCTGCTCAATCCTTTGAATATGCTCCCCCTCTTGGTGACTCTTGTCAATCATTCGACTATGGTACCAACTCTTTTCCTCATGTTATTTCTATGGACTCTAGACTTGATCAACTTGAGCAAGAAATGAAAAACTATAGAAAGTCCATAGAGAACATGCAAGTACACTCATAAACAAATTCTCAAAGTGATTAATAGTCATATAGAGAGCATTGTGCCTATCTTGCATGAAACTGACCTTAAGGTAGGACCTTTCCTACCTGACAGTTGTTCATTATGTGATTTTGAGTCATATACCCCTTTGAGTCCTGAATTTCATATTACTGCCCCTTTGTGTGACTTTGAGGGAGATGATGACATATCTTCACCTTCTTTTACATATGCTTCTCCCCTTGACACTTGCATTTCTATGGACACCTCTGAGGATGTCCTGATTGTCCCTAACCACTTTACTCCTCTAGCTTCCTTAGGAAAGCTTGAGCAAAGTGAGGAATATGAAAGTGATGCTAGTGTGCATGATCATCAGTGTGATGATTGGTATGACTATAATGCACATGAGGAGGAGTGTATAGTTGAGAAGATGCCCTTAGGGGAGTTATGTGGGAAGCTTGAGGTTCCCATCATTGTCTTGAGTTGTTAAATATATGTCCCCTAACCCTTTTGACTTGATCGCTAGTTCCCTTACTTGTTCTCCTTCCCCCAAGAATCATTCTTTTAGGCCAATGGACTATCATGTGATGTGTGACCTTAGTGCCCCCTTCCTCAAGCTACAAAAATAAGTCAATAGAAATTAAGCACCTGAGGGGTTGAGGTGAACCAATAGGATTGAAGCATCTGTTCTAGCCAATAACATTTAGAGTTTGTTTGGATGGGGAGTAAAGGAGAGTAAGGAGGAGTAAGGGGAAGTAGGTACTTCTCTTTACCCTTGTTTGGGAGTAATAAGAAGAAAGTAAGGAGGGGTGAGGAGGAGTAACTCTTACTCTCCCTTACTCCCCATTTCCCCTAATTTCCTTACTCTCCAATTTGGGGTGTAAGGAGGAGCAAATGAGAAGTAAGGCGGTTATTTTACTTATTTGCCCCATAAATCTAACTCTAATATTTTTGAATCTATTTTATAAGGGTCAATGGGTCAATTCGTTCATTTACTCTTATTTACTCTCTTATTCTTCTGAACAAGCGTAAGTGCTTACTCTCCTTAAATACCCAAGCAAGGGTAAGTAACTTACTTTTATTTACTCTTCCTTACTCCTACTCCTCCTTACTCTCATTTACTCTTGCTCCTCTAACTTACTACCCTCCCAAACAGACCCTTAGACAACAATTTAAGCATATTGAAACTAAAAGCTTCTAGGCTAGTGATTAGTTGTAGAAAATGCAATGCTAGAACTATTGCGACATTTGTACGTGATTGGTGGCATTAACCACTATCCTATATGAAAGGATTTCAGGAAGATATTTCTTAATTAATTTGTTGAAGGTGTCCAGTAATTTTTCGTAAAATAGTAACCCGTTAATCATCCATTTTGACGGCCTAAATAAGCTCTTATTTAAAATTGTGCATATCTTAATCTAGACCAACCCTTGCTCGATTTAAGCTCTATAAATCACTCAATACTTAGAATTTGAAGGCATGCTATTGCTTGCTGGAAATACACATCTGGGTGTATCTAACCATAGCTAAAACACTAATTTTGAAACTTGTTTAGGCAGCTCAAAGTTAATCTACAAAATTAGAAATCTATAGATATCTTGTACTAGAAACTCTATTTGAGATAATCCATCACGGGCAAGTGAATTATGAACCTTATGAACTCTGGGGGGTGATTTGGATTCTTACTCCACATAAGAAAACAAAATCAATGGAATATGGGTAGATGACTAAGAGGACTTGGATAACTCCTATCGCCATTAAAACTGATTAGATGAAATAGGATGAAGAAGAAGAAGTACAACACCACACTCGCAATGGGAGATGTAATAAGCCCCATACTGACCTAGACAGGGGATTAGCCAATTCTAACCATAACACAACAACCACAAGGTGTCCTAACCATGTTAAAAAATACTAAGGGTGAAAAACCCATATGGAACTTCTAACTTCTTCTATCAATCGTCAAGAGGCACTCTTAAATTGCCTCCCAGGGATGGAACTAGTTTAGATTACCCTTGAAGAGTTGGTTGGTTTATTATGATCGGCTCAACTTTCAGCAATAGAGGCCTCCGACTCAAAGGGATCAAACATATTAAGGCTCTATATCTATAGCTTAAAATGGAAATATTTTTGGCATAACTAAATGAGATGTGATCCCTTCAACCCAAGATCTAAAAGCCTACGATAGTATAATGGTCTTGGGAACTATTGACGCTAACATAGCTATTGGAGAAACATAAATGAATGAAGTTTTTCAAGTCATAGACATTTAAGCTATTGTCAACCTCCTGCTTGCTTGAGCATGGCTGCATTATCAAAAAGTAGTGCCTTTGAACCATTCATTAGAAATTTAATGTGATAGTAAAATGGGTCATCATAACTATAAATGTCGATCTAATGATCGCAACAATTGAAAAGAAATCTCCAGTCTTGGAGGTTGAGCAAGATGACAATGATTTGGAAATTTAGGGCTTGATAGCGGATGAACGCACTGTCTCATAGATTCAAAAGATGAAGTCCCATTTGACTTCTACACCTTCTTGATCAAGAAGCTTAATGCTGTGATGAGGAACATGGCCTATTTACCTAGGCTCTAGTTAGGGAACAGGCCAGGAATGCCCTTTTTTCCCCTAAAACCAACCTCTTTCTCACTTCTTTGGCTTAGGGTATGAGCCTTCTCTTCAAGTGCTCAGTATGAACATTAGAGAGGAAAAGCTCAAAAATTATTTGCAAGACAAGGGGATTTATACATATAATTTGTCTCCCTGCCTCTTGAATCTTAATAGGACTTCCATAAAGGAAAGGGAAGATGCACCTTATTACGAGCTTCCTGAACCAAAATACATCCCACATCTGGGGACGTCTTTCTAGGATTTGTGATATTCCACGATTGCACTCTCCCAAAGGAAGAAGTTTCACTAAAAACATCCAATCCATAAGTTATTATGCTTACAAAGTCAACCAAAAAACCATTTTGGTTGCTATTTAGGTTATAAAAGTGGAAAATTGAAGATCCAAGATGGGTGGTAGCAGTGGTTGGCCAAGGTTTCAACCCTACATAGATAATCCCTGACGTGGTTGAGAGGGAGGCTTAGAGAGTATGTAGATAGCCAATAATAGGAAGAAAAGGCTCGAGCTAAACATTGGAGAGCTTGATGGTCTGACTGCTCAGCCACATAAAAACCTAAGTTTTTATGCCAAATCCCTTTCTATGTATAAGGAGGGGTCTCCTTGTTTTTCAATTGGATTTTTGCTAAAGCTAATGTAATCATTTAGGATTTTAGTAAAATTAGTCTTTCTCAATATGATTCTTGTATTTCCACTAATAAAAAGTTAATCTCTTCTAAAAGTCTTAATGAGTAATAAAAAAATTGCAATAAAACTGATATCCTTAAAAAACAAAAATAAGAAATATTGGAAAGCAAATAAAGAACTAAATGAGCTCAAATTGGGTTCATCTTTGACTGTTGGAAGGAGAAGCAATTACTCACCTCCTTAAGAATTAAGATCGTCATGGAATTGGCCCACAAAGAAATGCCTAGGATTGATCTAGACATTACTAAGCATAAGATCCCCGTATATCGAGATGTGAAGCCCATCAAATAGAAACTTCGTCGAATAAAAATCAAATTAATGACCCTTAAAGGTAAAAGAAGAAGTACAAAAACAATTAGGTGGTAGCTTCCATAGGGTTCCAATTACCCTAAATGTGCATTTTTGAGATTTAAACATGGCACGTTTGAAAGATGGTTTCCCTGTGCCCTAGTAAACAATATGGAGGGACATCATCTCTTGTTATTCTTTGATGGTGATATCGGACATAACCAAATTAAAATGGCCAATGAAAATCAATAAAACGCCATTTTTATCACACAATGGGGTACCTTTTGCTATAATGTGATGCCTTTTCCCATAACAAATGTCGTGAACACCTATTAAAGGACATCCCAAACGTTTTTGCATGACATGATTCATAAGGACGTAGACCCCTACATAGACGATGTGATTGTCAAACGAAAGGTATGGAATAGCATGTCTCTGCCCTTAGAAAGTTCTTTAAAAGACTACGAAAATACATGTGCTTGAACCTACAAAAGTGTGCATTTTGTGTCACATCGAAAAATCTTTTAGAATATATATTTAGCCTAAGAAGAATTGATGCCAATCCATCTAAGGTTAAAGCCATCACTAAAATGTTGCCTCACAAGACAGAAAAAAGCAAATCCAAGATTTCCTTTGCCATATGCAATTCATTAGTCATTTCATATTAGAACTGACAATGAATTGTGTGGTAATCCTTAATAAATTGCAGAAAAGATCCATATTAAGCAGCATGAGCAATGTTAAAAGGCTTTAGACAAAATAAAGGACCATTTGGCAAACTCACCGACTTTAAAACCACAGAAAGCGGATCTACCACTGTTATTTTGTTCAGAAACAACGAAAACTGCAATGTGCATGATGCTAGCCCAAGAAAGAGAAGGAAAAGAAAATGCCATTGTCACTTGAACAAAAAGTTCCTTGATCATGAGTTTTGATGTGCCAAGATCGAAATCATGTATTTAGCTCTCGTCTGGGCCACTAAAAAATCGTGGCGCTACTTGCCCAATAAACAAACTCAAGCTCTTAATCAATGGGGATCCATTGAAATATCTTATGTCTCATCCCATACTTCATGGGAGGATTTCATAGTAGACGGTTCTAGTCTCTAAATTCCATTTGAAGTTCCAAGCACAAAATTCTAGTTGGATTCTCTAATAGACCATCCCATAAACTAGGAGGAAAAAAATTATGACATTTCCAACGAGGATATCCTCTTGATTGAAGATAAAACTCAACAAATGTACTTTGACAGAATGTCTAACAACAAGGGATACAGGATTGGCATGTTAGTAGTATCGCCCCAAGGGTCGCACATCCTAATTTCCACTAAATTAGACTTTGGGGTCACAAACTATGTAGCTGAATATGAGGCTTGTATCATAGGAATGCAAGTTGTCCAAGCTCTCCAAATCAAAGCCTTAAATATGTATGGAGATTTGAGCTTAATTATAAACTAGATCACTAAAGTGAAAAGTGAGAATTTAGCGGTTTACCAAGCCAACTTAGAAAAGATAATATCTCACTTCAACAAGCTAAGGTTCATTTACGTCCCAAAGAGGATAATCAATTTGTAGGTGCACTGGAAAAATTTACATCTATGATTGCCATGCTACGTGAAGAGTTTGAAATGATTTTTATTACTAATGGAAGAGGGAAGCTAGCATATTGCTCAGAAATAAGGAAGGAAAATGAAGAAGCATCCTTATTGTATGCTGACATATTGAGTTACCAACACCAAGGGGAATACCCTCACAATTTCTCAAAACAAGCTCAAAGTGCACTTCGCCACCTGACATTACAATTCATGAAGGACAATGTCACACTTTAAAAGAAAATCACCTACAGTGTTAACCTATGATGTTAAATGCAGAGGGGGTGGAATTTGTTCTGAATGAGATTCACAGAAGTGATTGAGGTACCTATATAAATGGACACCTATTGTTCAATAAAATACGAAGGCAGGTACTATTGCACGATGATGGGTCGAGACTGCTATCAGTTCACGTAAAGATACAAAAAAAAGTCAAAAGCGTGCAACCACTTCAACATATGCCTCCCTTATAGATACACACCTCCTTCACCTTATTTGCAGGGTCCAAAACATTGATAAGATCATGCAGAATGAGACAAATGGCCCGAATAGTGAGAATTAACTACCAAATTGGTGGAAATAGCTTCGTATGCGATCATAACTTGCAAGAAAGTCACACATTTCATCATAGCAAACATCATTTGCCATTACAAATGTAACACCTGCGTTCCTTATTTTTACGTTAAGCCGCTTGTATTGCCTTTTTACATTATAAAATCATATTTTATTAACTATATGAGTTAAATTATTATTCATGTGCTTGTGAATGATAATTTTATTAAAAAGAATATTATTGTTGCTATTATTATTAGTAGTTTTGAAAATTTGCGATGATTTTTAATAAGCTTTAACAAGAATTATTATCGATTGCTAAATCAAGTAGATTCCCGAGTGTGATTGGATTGACAAGCCTTAGAATTTATTTTGTCAAATATCAGATCGAGCGTTATTAACGAGAACGAAAAATTCGACGAGTGTTAGTATTAATAGACTTGAATTAAGGCTAAAAGGTACGGATTGGGCGGAGAATGTTAGAGGATTAGACTAACTAGAACCAAAGTTGACTAGCAATTGACCCAAAAAAAGGGGACTGAGAGGGGGACGAGGGCCGAGGCCCCTTATCTGATTCACGACGGCGAACCAAGGGGGAGGGGTTCTATCTACCTAGCTCTATGAACCACCGAGAAGAGGGAAGAGAGAAGAGAGAGAAGGGGGCGACGGTGGCGCCGCCGCGACGCTGGCTCCTGCCGACCACCATAGTCGCTGCCCTACCGTCTTTCCCGCGAGTAAGCCAACAAGAGAGAGAGAGAGGCGAGAGGAAGAGAGAGAGAGAGAGAGAGAGAGAGAGAGGAGAGGGAGAAGAGGCACCTGATGGGGCGGCGAGGGTGGCATGGGTGGCGATGACGCCATTGCTGTTCCGTCCTTTCATCCCGCCGTGAAGAGAAAGAGAGAGACCAGGTTAGTGAGAAACAAATGGTTTGAGTCCAAGTGTTAGAAACCCTCAGCCAACCATCACAAATTCGAGTTAGTGAGTGAAGTTTCCGGGTCAATTTTGGGATCCTGATTTGCATGGGTTTGGGGCGGGTTTGCAGCAAGGGGTCAACATTGGGTTTTAGCACCTAAGTCAGCCCAAAGCCCTTAGAAGGGTCCTACACCCCTTGGAGTCCAGGTGGGTGTTCTCCGCCTCCTAAATTTTAGTAATTTCAAAATTAATTTTTTAAACTGATTCTAGTTTCGTGCATGTTTGAATATGATTAGTAAGGCTATATTTTTGAGGAATTTTGAGCCAAATTGAGTGAGCATGTGGTAACACTAATTTTTGGGATATTGCATATTGATTTGATGCATGGTTGTATTAACTGAGTAGTTTAAAGATTTTTAGAATAAACGAGAATGTTGGACATAGGGACCTGTTTTTGTAGCCTTAGTTTGTCAGCTTAAATCTATTAGGGGGTTAAGGCTTGCTAACTTGGTGATTTAGGTATTCGTCGAGGGGGGAAAAAGTGTAGGAAGAAAAAAGGCTGATTTCTGTTTAAATGTCTTTGCTAAATCATACATGGTTATGTTCAAATTCACCGTTTATGGTAACTCTTAGACATGTTGCGTTTATTTATGATGGTTTCATATACTGTTGAATCATTTGTCGTACTATTGAACTGAGCTCTGGTAGTTACTTGGTTTGTGAGGTGAACCTAATTGAGAGATTTGAGGCTCTGTGGTCAGTGTTGTGTGAGTAGGAGCCTGGGTTTCTGTTTTATCGCAATTGTGTAGATTGCGAGGCCATATGTGACTTACTGACAAATTCTGCTGAGTTCAGTTATGAAGTTATGAATGTGCTATGTGTGACCCCTTCTCCCCTGGAAATGGTTAATGATGCTATGTGATTGATTTTGAACTTATACTACATCGTTAAAAAGGATCGTTAAGAGGGTTTGTTTTCCATAAAAAATTTGGTGAGTGTTTTGAGCATTTACTGTTGCCTCTTAGTTTTGTTCAGATGTTTAAAGCCTGAACGGTCCCTAAATCATTGAACTACTTAGTACATGACTCCACTGAATAGTCAATAGTTTAGGAAGTTAAATAGCAACATAGTAGTAGTTCGAAGTGTTTGAGGTTTGGTTTTATTTATGTCTCCTTATCAGTTTAAAAAGATTTTTAAACACTAAAATGGGCAACTGAAGATGTCTATTACTAAACCTGTTTGGATTACAAGCCAGCTAAGTCTTGAGTTTTTGAATGTAGTAACTCGAAAAATGTTTTAAGGCTTTAGTTTGTTTTATGCATCCTTCTTTGAGTTTTTAAAGGGATTGCAACGAGCTGAGAAATCACGACTAAGGATTTATTATGATCCTAGTTTAAATTCAACGCCAACTAAGTCCTTTAGTTTCAAATGAGGTTTTTTGGATTTACGATTAGCAATTTATTACGAATATAAGAGGTTTTTAAGTTGAATGGTTGGTAAAGAACCAGAACGCCATTATAAGGTTTTATAGTTATTTGTTAGACAAGGCAGACTTTAATAAAGTAAGCAACTGAAAAGGGAAATAAAATATGAATTTGAAGGCTAGAATTGCTAGGCAATTGGCCAACCTTGAGGGTGGGAAAACTGATGCAAAAGGGCGTGAGCTATTTTCCCTCCCCCAAAGTAATGTTTGGGAAACTGACGCAAAAAGGGCGTGAGCTGTTTGTCCCGGGAACTATGCAAGATAGGCCTGAGCTCTTTCCGTTAAAGATAATGTTCCCATATGAGTGATGCATAATAAAACCTTGATGGGGACTGGATGCAAGATTAGACATGAGCTTTTTCCCCCACAGGGCAGTATCGAAGTTTAGAGCTACGTTGCTGAGCGCATTGTGGCCAATGTTATGTAAGTAATCCCTGGTAAATTACGTAAGTTGTGAGTGATGTTCTCGCTTAGGCGAGTGTAGATCTCCCCCTATCCAACGCATTGTGATGATTTTTACGCTAAGTATTTTTCCTAAAAAATAAGAGAAGCAGTTGACATTTCGCCATTGTAAGTATTTCTTAAAAAGAAGATTTTATGGGCATTATAGGCCATATTGAATAAGATTTGAAATATTAATAATGGTCATTAGACCAATACGAAAGATTTTCTTTTAAAGCATATGAGCCTCAAGAGGCTAAGTAAAGTGTTTGTCAGAAAAGAAAGAAATCTTTCAATGCGTATAATCCTGTGACGAATGTTTCATCTTACCAATATAATATTTGAGAAACTTTGAACAGAATTAAAGCCTTGAAGAAGTTACGTGTTTATTAAACTATTCTTGGAACATATCATGAGTTCACTAGCTTTTTCAAAAGTGTGTTTGAAAGCATCTTTTCCTCCTCAATCCATGTTGCTTACTTGCTTATGTGCCTAATGCTGTGTTAGTAGTAAGTTTTGGTCTTAAGGGCCTAGAACTGAGTTTGAGTGGCTAATATGAAGTTTTATGGTGGGTGACATCTTTCCTTGGGGGACTATTATTTTTCTAATATGATAGTAATGTTAAATGCGTGATATTGACGATTATTGGTATTATTGGATTGCCTGTACGTTTTGGTTTAGGAGTCGAGGATACTCACTGACCGTATTGTTGCCACTCTCATGACTATTTTTCCTTTTTCCAGGTTTTTCTTTGCGACAGGTAGGAAGTCGATTCACTTATGCTGAGTTGAAGTCTACCCTTACTTAAACGGGTGTCATGTGTGCAGCACATTGAAGTGGCCGTACATGTTTAACGATGTAATATGATGTATTCTAGAATTGTACTTATTTGTAAACAAAAGCCCTTTAGTTATGGTAATGCATATTGTTTAGTGGAGTCGCTCTGTATAGCCATGTGAGCCCGAAGTCATCTTATTAGCCATGTGTTTTTTTTGCTAAAGTTAGTTACATTTTCGGGGACGTAGATACCAGTCTTCGATGTGTGATCTGTGAGTTGTATATTTGGTTGCCTTCTTTTATTATTGAACTTTTAATGGTTGGTGTACTCCGGACTAAGTGCCCGTAAGCTGTGGACTTCCGTGTATAAAGATGTCGAGCTTTTTAGAAGTGTTTTATATTTGTATTCATGCAGGGACGTGAATTGTGAGGCTTTTAGCCTAGGAATGGTTAGTTTTTTAGACGAAACCTGTTCATTTCCCCAAAATTAAGTAGGATTTAAGCAACGGAATAATTCTATCCCTAGGGCGGGGGTGGCTACAACAAAGTAGCACGTGTGTTGGGATCAGGGGGCTCATTTCTAGGATGGGGATGCAAAATTGCCACGCCGGTACAAATAAACATATGCCATCCATTACTTTATAGCCCCGTAAGCACCGCAACTTCTCCTTAGAAGTACCATAAAAACATCAAAAATATCCTAAGTATATGCCAAAAAAATTATAAATTTTACCCAGTAAAATTCCGTCTCACATTAGGGAGATACCAGACATCCATGAGACTTTTCACAGAACCAATTGCAGTTCGCGTCCTTTGTGGTTGGGATGAAGGCAGCACTGCTAGTAAAGTAAAGATTTCATCATTGCAGTTTACCTTTAAAGGTTTTCTACAATGAATGGGATATGAGGCTAACATAAGAACTAAATAGCCATTTGATGAAAAAGATTACAAAAGATACAAGGCTTATGTTACTTTAAAAATATTCACCGACAACAAAAAAGGGTTGTCAATTTCGAAAGTATGTCCACAGAATATGAAAGTAGTCAGGTGCAGTGGGTCAAGGCTATTGAATGCCCTATCACTAATCCATAAGGGAAGTCTAGACCTCGTGGGATCGTCCCTATTGTAGTGGAAGAGATTCTCTCAAGGGGCATTAAAGTTAATGGTATAGATAGGTGGATTCTTACATACACAAATTAGATCCATGGAAATTCTATTTTCCAAAAATCCATGGAAAGTAGTCAACCAATTGGCAGTTAGAAAACACATCATCACAATACTGGCGGTATAACAATTTTTGCTAACTGGGTTTTGGTGGAAAGAACATAGTAGCCAAAAATATCTTCGCCAGCAAAATATAATAGCTTAAAAGGTGGCCGCTGTTAAGGCCTAACAGCATTTACGTTTTGTCTCTAGTAAAAAACGGTCCATGAAGCTGAACTCAGTCGACCAAGAAAAAAAGAAAAAAACTTTGTAGTACATAAACATGCGAAAAACAGGCCATAATACATTGAATCGTTTGACTAACACAAAAGAGAAACTTCGTCCTACATAATATGCCCAAAAACAGAGCACTAATACATCGACCCACTTAGGCCATCTCAGCTTTATAAAAAATATAAGTGAAAATGCAAAAACAACAAATTAGGATGCACAAAAATTAAAAATCAAACGCACAATTGATATAATTGGTTTTATGCCGCTCAATCTAAGGGCTTATTATAGAAAATGCAAACTAATATCCAAAGCAACCTATAGCGTAACAAAAGGTATCATCGACCTTGATAATGTAGGGGTGCTACTGCTACCCCCTTTTCTTTCTGAGCACAGGTGGGAAAAAGTCACATTACGACCTTCCCTAGTCACCTCACGCTTAAATTATCTGACATACACTTGATCAATCCTTAGTGCATGTACCATAAGGCCATTAAACCAAACTTAACAAGCTTGAGCTCTTGCTCAAGGCTCAGCAGATTGGGACCTATAGTGAAAAAATTGGTATTGTCTTGTGTTTGACCATACTATCTAGATAATTAAGAGGCATCAGAAAATATAAGCAAACATCCAGCAAATTTGAGATCAGAACTTGAACTTCCTATTTGACCATCCTAAAAAACCGTGTGATATCCATCGGTGGAACCAATCCATTGAATTTTCTTCTTATAACAAAAAAAACTCTATCGCTTACTGAATAGGGTAAATATGTGATCAGTAACTTGATAATGCTTTTCTGACCAAGTATGTAGCCTCAATGTCATCAGCCATCCTTTTTGGGGAGGTTTTTATGAGCTACATGCACTATCAAACCAAACACTATAATGAAATTAGAAAAACTAATACATGTAGAAATTTCCATTGTAAAGGCTATCAGTGTGAGCCAACAATTATGAACGTCCTGTAGCAGCAGACTACACATGATTGAGGATACGGTTGTCAGACATACAACTTCATCCGAGTTCAAGAATGGCCTTTGTCAAACCTTGTGCATAGGGTTTCTTGCCCTTAAGAATTTGAAGAATTACATATGGCAATAGAAAGCTAAAGCCCTTTGGGCTAACAAATCGCAAGGACCAAATAGAGAAGTATGCCCATATGGATAATCCGTATTCAATGATCCTCCTAGGTGCAAATCACTTATTACAACCTAAAGAGTTTGATTGATTGTGACATCCGTGCCATCTTACTCTTCCCGTAAGAAAAAACAGAGTACAACTGACCGTTCTCACATAATTGCCTAAGGCTGCTTCTTAGTATGGATGGGTCGACCTTTCTGTTAGAGAAACCGCTAGCATGACCCAAATTCGTCCATAAGGGTGTCGCTCTAGCTTTATAAGAATTTAAAATATGAAGCTCTCCTTCAAATTGTTGAATTGTAATCAAGAATTGATGTCTAATAATCCAATGCCACAAAAGGGAGAGCAAGCTTCTGAAACTGTCATGCAACAATGCTTCTAAACGCACCCTCCATGCCTATTTGATTTAACCCAGAATCAAAGGCCTCATTGAAGGAAGCTTGAGAGAACGAGAAGAAACTCCAGAATGATTAGCATTGCTCATAGTCTCGATTAGAGTCTAAAAAAAATCCCTGGAAACAGCTTATTTTAAAGAGCTAAAGATCCAATCATGCTGCTACCCATCAGTAGCCCAGACTAATGCTATGCAATTTCTCTTTTTCCACATATTCATATTCACAATATTTTGAGATTCACCTGAAAACTAAGTTGCGATAATTTGATTACAAAAAATATGCTTCTATCATTTCGGGAAAAAATCTTTGTTCATGTTTTGTCCTTTTCTTTTAATTATCTCTTTTCTTTCTTTCTTCTTTTTCATTTTCCCTCATAATTAATCTTCATTTAAAATTTCTACATCAAAAGACACTAAGGGATAAACGGGTCTGCTATGGACCACCTTTTATTTTTTAGTTTTTTCTCCAATTGTTCTTGTGTGTTTAAAATTTTTGGACTCTCTTGGTTGGTTCACTCGACCCTACATATAGCCATTAACACTCCACCATCGAGCTACTATTAACAATGTGTTGCAACTATTTAGTATTTAACACTCTAACAAATTTTGCATAATTCTAGTATGTTTGTTACAAAAAGATCAACAAAAATGGATTCATGTCATGAGTCATTCATAACAAAATGAACAAAAAAATACAAAAATAACATTGTCTAAATGAACATCGTAAACAAAACAAAAGTGTTTGGAATTCCAAATAAAAGACATTAATAAGAAATAACTGGACAATCCCCTTCTATTCTTATCCCCATGATCTTTCTAGTAAGCTCTTCCTTGATATAAATCCCAGCAAATGGAGCAAAATCTAAAGAGCTTAGCCCCAAGAATGGGGGTCACTGAGTGCGAGGAGGGGGGAGGCTAAAAGTCAAACACATGCTGTTAGGGAAATATTCTCCCACATGGCATAGGACCTCGAAGTGGGTAGGAATGATTGAAATCTCCTCCTGTGTTGAAATCCCTTCCCATACGCTTTGGGACTGCTATGGTTGACTGCATAGATACAAAGAAGAAGAACCTCTCCATCGTCATACTCTAAGGAAAAACCCTTGGCCCCTGAAGAAGAAGGCAGCCTATTACCAACTTTTGTAAAAGGAGTCCTACCTATTTTTCCATGCATATAAGAGTAGGTGTTTCCACCTAAATAGGAGGGCACAGTCATAGAACCCTCAGGAGTCTTAGTTTGAAAGAACTATCTTATTGCCGGCCCCCGAAGAGCTAGGAGAGATAGGGACTCTTATATTAGGGAATGTTGATGATTGACTGGTGAGAAGATTCCTGCTGCATACACTGGTCAATAAAAGTAAGAAAAGAAACACTTCCTCAGGCCCAAAGAAAAAGCTATACAAGTTAAATTTCTTCCTCGACAACATCGTCTCCCCATTGATAAGCTGCACCATTGCCTAATCTGGCGAATAATTGACCTTAAATCAAGCCACTATTAGATCCTCGCTATGCATTCTTTTTTTCTTACATGTTATGGAAATGGATCTAATTTATAAAAAGCATTGTCTAACAAGAAAAAAATAATGATAATTAACAACGATGGGAAGTCCTACCCTGGCTAGTCAATAGGAATGTTTGCAGCTCTAGGAATAGCCATTGCCCTAACCTCCTTGATCTTTTTAGATTGTTCCATGTCCCCCGAGGGCATCATATACCTTACTTAGTACCACCGCATTGAGACACTATCCTCCTGAGTATTACAAAATGTGAACCAACATATCTAAAACATGAATGATATATAAAACATAATAAGAAAAAGAGTGAATGAATAGGAGACTTACATTTGTGTATAGGAGGCATTAAGTGTTCATGAAGGAAACTCATTGTATCATCAAAGTGGAAGGACACAATCCTCCCTACCTAAGCAACTTGCAATCTACTCCAGGTAAGGGAGGAGGTGAACGAGGTCTCAGTGTAGGGGCTTCCTACCTTTTCGATGCAACAGAGCCTAGAATGACTCATGATTCCATTTGCCCACCAAGGTACTAAACATAGCTAAACAACCCCTAAAATGACGCAGTTGGCAAGGAAAGGTGCCACCCCATCCAAAAAAGAGGGAAACGCCCTCTGGCAATCTGCCTAGGATACCTCAATCCCCAAGTCCCCTAAGCCAAACATACATGCGTACCTAAAAATACAAAGGGCGAATGAGAGACAAAGCAAAAAAAAAGTTGTCTTACACCCTTGCTCACGTAGTTTGCTTCAGTCGCACTGTGACATAAAGGCACCTATTTCACTACCTCATGCTAGTAGCAATCTTGGGGAAATACTCTAAGAATTATGGCTATAAGAGGCAACGTAAATTGAAGTGAGTAAAGAAAAATATCACTGCATAAAAATAAACAGAACAAATAAAAAAAGGTACGTAAGCACCCTTTAAAAACCCTCAATGTCAATATAGGGACGTCTTCCCTACCCACCCCTGCAAGCAGCCCTCGATGTAAGGAGGGTTGTGAGAGCTACAGTACTCAAAAAAAAAGAACAGTGCAAAAGTCACACCGCTGCTATATCGTACAAGTTTGCTATCAAGGACAAGTGGCTCAATTGCATCTTAGCATAGATGGCTTTACGCTACTCAGAGGTGAAAGAGCTTCTTGTTGGACAAGTCTTCAAAGGGCCCTCCCCACCTTATCAATCAGGAGTATTGAACTAAATTAAGCCTAATAAAATTAGCCTCTTAGCCAGACGCCCAAATATATCGATATGCTTTTTAGCTTTCCTATTGAAATTTGAAATTTGGCCACATCTTCAGCAATTTGAGCGTGAAAGGAACCCCAATTAGCATATGAAGTTGCAAGAGTGATACCATATCTCTCCTAGGAAATAGAGGTTAGTATCCCAAAGTCTCTCCTTTATCCCCTTAGCAGAATAATGATCGATGTCGTACGTTTGACGCCCCACCGACCTTAGTTAATGAGTGAAATAAGAGCATATCACCGTTGTGTTCGATGCACTAGGGAGCCGCTCATAGCATACGCTTAATATCCTTAACCCCTTAACTCTTCATAAATTATTGATTCTGCAAACTAAAGGGGACTCACAAACAAAGTAACAGCATATGTCCATAGAACCAATCCAAATAAGATTCCGAATTAATCAGAAATGAGCATTATCTCGACTGAATTCCGTTACCCCTACCTAGCAATGGTAAGGAGATTGCTCTTGGTTGTTTTCCAAGTATAATAGTAGGAAGTATCAACACAATTACTGCATTACTAGGGTCTTACAGACCTCATCCCATACTCATTCCTTCAACAATCCTATTGTCACCATGACGCCGTTAAATGGCAAGGATGCTCAGTATCCATGGCCTACATGTGAACATCAAATTAGTTTACAAACTAAAATGGGGTGAAGTTTAAATGCCCCTATGACATGCCAAAAATAAACCTGACACAAAATTTAGTAGCATTTCTATAGGGAACTAGCAGAATAAAAAACTAAAATTCATAACAACAACTAAGGACAAAGACCAGTTCAAGTTTTACTTGCTAGTAGTTGTCTACCACTCTAAAATCACCAATAATTTTCATCCATGTTTTAAATGGAGGTTTTATACAACGTGAACATACATACCCTAACTTCTAGTGACAGCAATAGGACTTTCTTGAGAGAAAGAATGACTCAAAATAGAAGAGAAATGAAAGAAAAGACCTATTGCGACAAACCTTCATGTTCTGTACACATTGCTCTCAAAGCTTAGGGAGACGATAATGGCCTTTTCTAGAGGACATGGAAATAGGCTTCGTGAAATAAGCTTCTTGAGTAGGTGGGGTAGGAATACAAAGCTCCTCTGTTTCATAGTAGAACGAGACGAGTAGCAAAGTAATATGGGGTCCAATTAAAATTGGCTCCTTAGAGTTTGATTAAGATTGTAAGATGGAGGTTCTAATTTTTGGTGACATTGATGAGTTTTGGGCTGCGAGTTGCTGGTGGCACCTCTACAATACCTGGTGGTGGTAAGATGAGGTAGAAAGGATGAAGGTAAGAGAAAAGTCTCATTCCTGATAGCAACGTTGCTGAAGAAGGTTATGGTTTGGCAATAACCCTAGAGAAGATTAGAGGCTGGCATACTTGGGCTCTAGATGTATATCTTGGGGAACCTTTAGCAGTGGTTGTGCCACTCAATGAGACACGACAAGTCCGTTCTGTTACTTTTTCCCATTTTCTTTTTTTGTCTAGTGTCATATCTTATACTGTATTTTTTTCAATTGAATTAGTGAATGGGGCTTTTTTTTTCTTCACTTTTTGGCTATAACAGGTATTTTCAATTCTAACCTCTACTCTGTTTATCGCTTAATTCAACAATATTTTAGTTTTTTTTAAATCTTTGAATTATGCTAAGCATTTTATTTATACATATATTTTTGACCAAAAAATTGTAAATTAACTGAGGATGGAATCAAATCGTCGCTAAATTTTTCTGAATATCTCTCTACAACAACATTTTTTTGAGCCTTAATATTGAAAGCCCTAAACTGATGGTTAAACCTTAACTACAAACAATTGCTCATTATATGCAACTTAAATGTGTTAAACCCTAAACTTTTAATAAATTAATCTCGAGTCACTAAGCCACAAAACCTAAATCTAACCTTTAGATTTCAATTATAGCGTTGAACCTTAAAACAAATTGATTCTAAAATATTAAAGCCTTAAAATTGTGAACACTTATTCTTATTGCATGTTAAATAGATTAAAAGAAAGATACTCCGTATATCACCTTCGACCCCAAAAATAAAAAGGATAGATACATAAACCCTTATACCACAAAATCTAGAACCACTAAACGTGGGCCCTAGTCATGTTTAGTTTTTAGGGTTTTGAGTGCAACATTTTGCATTTATAGTTTTCGGATATTGAGTTTAGATCTAGGGTTTTGAGTTTAACTTAATTAACAATTGTCTAGGGTTCAACCATAAGGTTCAGCAAACTTGTAAAACCTTTTCTTTTATTAAGGGTAAAACCAGGACAAAGTCGCGTCTAGTCTACTCATGTATGGTAGTTTTTTTACAGATGTTTGATTGATAGAATGTTAAAATTGACAACATTTAAGAAACCAATTTACTTAGTTGAATGCTCACATTGCTATGATATATAGCAGTTTTATTACATCAACCATTGAATACATGTAGACTACCTAATTACCTAGGGTAGATTGTTTTGGGATATGAGAACATATTATTATACATAATACACATCATAGTAATAAAAATACGGGTTAACAATAACATTGCCATAGTTAGTTTCAACCGTAAGGCTCCCAATTGAACTTGACCTTAAATGACAATCAGGTTATGATTCGCACCATTAAGGTTATTAAGTTTAGAATTTAATGCTGTGGTTTCGGATTTTGGTTAGCGTTTAAACATTTAGGTTTACGGTTTACATATTCATTAGATATAAGTATAACTCATAACACTTGAGTCATCATGTGTGTGCATGCATGAGCACTGTGTGTGTGTCTGATTCATCATCATTAATAAGTTTGTATTATTATTCTTTTATCCAAATTTTATTCGTAATCTTCAAACATTGATATTGAACCTACGGTAAACCTTAAACAAAAGCCCTAAAACTAGATTGCCATGAAGGGATTAGGTTTATCTTTTATGTTTTGCAGTTTGATGTCATCCCAAACCCTATCACCCAAAAGTCAATCCTCAACCCTGAAATTCTTGATGTTTGGGCCTTAAGATCGACCCCTGACCCTGGAACCCCAATTATCATTCAGAGTTTAGGAGATTATATTTGTGTGTTACGGTTTGGGATATAGTATTGAAATTTTTAAATTTAAGGTTAGATGGGATTTTTTGCTTCTTCTTTGTCTTATTCTTTGAAGTTTATCGAGTAGCATTTAAGGTTTATGGGTTTAAGAATTAAAATATGAATAGGGTTTGCACTTTTTTCTCTCTCTGTTTTCTTTTTCGTTTTTTTTGGTTAGCGTTCTTCTACTTAATATAATTAACACCTTATATTTTTAAAACCTAAGCTACAAAGGGTGGAACTCTAATCAAATATTTTTGACCCACTCTGGAGCTCTACTTACTGTAGCATTATGACGTACAATTTTGAATATACCAACCCTAAGCACAAAACTGACCTCTAATTGTCCCGTATCAAATAATTAAATTTAGGGTTCAAGGTTTTAGTTCCAACATTTGTGTTGTTATAGTTTGGGATTCAGAGGTCTAGGGTCGAACCTTGTATTTAGGTTAAGCTCTAGCTAATGGCTCAAGTAATCACTAATTAAGTTAGGGTTTAGCCTTGGTATTTAGAGTATAGAGCTATAGTTTCGAGCCTATATATTTGGGCTTGAGACCCTAATCTTAAGTATTAGAATTCAGTGTTTAAGGTTGACGTTTAGTGGTCAGGGTATAGCGTTTTAATTGTAGTGGTTATTATTTAACATATAATTTAAAGTTTCATGCCGACATGTTAGGGATGAACCCTATGCTTTAGTTTGTAGTCTTTTGGGGTTTGTGGTTTTGCATGATCTATTTCCCCTATTCCCCTTCGAAGTTATTGCCCTTATATATTTACTTGAGGGGCAATGTCTTGTCTAATCATAGTGAAGGATACTTTTATATGAGTTGCATCTTAAGTCAGGCATGTGTTGTTTTTACATTTGTATTATTAGTCATGTTTAGGTTTGCATTTAGGATTTAGGTTCCATTTTTAAAAAGAAAAATAAAAATTATAAAATTAGAAAAAGGAAACACAAGACCTCCAAATGATGATTCTCTAGGCATAATATTTAGCATGACCTTGAATGACTTTTGATAGAAGTGTGGACCCTTATGTGTGGAGATTTTTTGAAGGTTTTTGTGAATTTTTCTTATTTTGACCCGTGTTCTTGTTTGAAGCCTATGTCCTCTTGGAGTCCTTAGCACTAGTGTTGGCACATGAACTTCATTTTATGATCTATTGGACTAAGGTAGAGGTCCTAAAACTTTGAGCCTTCTTTAGACTAATCGTCCGTATTTAGTTTCATGTTCTTCATATGTGTGCTTCTCCCATGTTGCATCTCCTCGAACTTATCAGATCCTTGATCAAAAGCACATTAGTATGTGCATATTGTGACATGATAGGATGCATTCTTTCTTTTGTCATTTTAACAACATACCCCAAATAGCCTGCACTAGTGTCATGTGTAATGTTCCTTTAGCTATACACACTGCATGTTCCTACCTTAAGTCCAAGTCTATAGAGCATCACTTCAATATATGAGTGGATCTTTTAGAGGTATTGAAGTTTATGGTGACTTTAGTAAGTTGGTTTATTCAGGGATTGATACAGTGAGCATTAGTTGTGTTTCCCTTCCTCTTTATTTGGGTTGTTTATATATGTAGTATGTTGTGAGTTTGAAGATTCGTGCACTATGCCTTCAATAATTGAAATTTTAATTTCATTTCAAAAAAACCATAGAAAAAAGAAAGAAAAAAAATCATGTTGCAAAAGAAAAAACGAATACGTTATTGGACATTTGGCATTTAATAGGTTAGTTTCCCGTTCTTTGTCCAACCTCATTTCCCACAGATGAGTTTCATTAGGTATGTTCATTGATTTGTTGGAGCTTGAGTATTGTGAACTGCCTGGTTTCGTGGTTCTTATGGTGCTCTCATAGTCATTTGACACCTAGCTCCGTATTGTCCAAATTTTATTAGTCTCTCCTTTCCCTTCACTCTTTTTAAGTCTACCCTTACAGACCCATGTACAGTGCTCCTGAATGTTATATGTACATGGCATTCTAGTGATTGGAATTTAGAGTCTTTGGCAGTAGATTACATCTTTTGGACTGAGTATTAAGTGCATGTATGCTATAATTTAAACTCATAAGTGGGAGTATTCACATTTTCTCAAAGTGAGGTCTACTGGTTGCAATTGGCTTTAATAAATTCAGAAATTCAGCTGCTTGCATGATGTGTCTTGTGATTCTTTGGGGGTTATTCTAGTGTTTGATATCTGACTTTGTGACTCATACTTATCAAAAACCATTACCTTCCTCCTGGATTTTGAAGTGCTTTTTGCACTACTTTGGGGGTGTTCCATTAATTGTCCATTTATGATTTTATATGGTATGAGTTTCCTAGCATGAGGACGTTTGTTTTGCTATGAATCCTTGGTGCAATCTCCTCTTGTCAATTTGTCTGAGTTTAGCATTCCTTGAGGATAAGCAAAGTTTAAGCATGGTGGAGTACTGAATGTTATATATGCATAGGATTTCTAAGTGCTTAGGAGTCTTTTATGTGATTCATAATGCTTCAATTGTAATTATTTGAGCCCTTATTTCCACTATTATTCTTGATTTTGCTTGTTTGAGAATTGTTTTGTAGATTTTTGATCTTGTGAAACCCAAAGCATGCCTAGTACAATGAAGATTTTGGGCCTTGTTAGATCCACAGAATATTCAAACGAGGCATAAAGACACCAAACATTGACAACTGTGGCCCAAGTACCCGGTCCCAAGACAATCCCAGGAAGTAATAGTATTGAAAGTAAGAAGATCACGACCTAGACCAGTGGTTCACCACAGCCAGACGCTGGTGGGGACCACAAAAAAAAAAAAAAAAAAAAAACAAAAAAAAAAACAAGGGGGGTCCAGGGGTGGGATGGATCACCGAAGAAGGCCCATGGCCCAATTGTGGGTGGAGCGCGCTCTGCTCCCCCAAGCCTATTAGATTTCTTCGAGACTTTTTGTGTTCAGGCATTTTTTTTACGTTTGGGATTTGATTTAGCAATAAGCTCATTTTTTACTGGCTTCCTTGGCTCCTATTCCATCAACTATCCTCATCTTCTATCCAAAAATCACCTTAGAAGAGGTGGAAGAAGAAACAAGAAAACATCAAAGCCATCATTCGAAGGCTTTGGAGTGGGTTTGAAAGATGTCCATCCGGGTCTCTTGAATGAGCTGTTATTTCTTCTTGTTTTTATTAGCTTCTTCTTAGTTTTAGATTACACAAGATATGTTTGTTTTTTTACATTTCAAATAATGATTGAGTAGATCTCTCAATCTAGGCGCTTGAGAGCCAGAACCGTGAGCTTATGCTGATTTTGCTAGTTAATCTTTGGGGGGGGGGGGGAGAAAACTTATAATTCTTGCTTGTTATTTCAATCCAGTCCTTGAATCTTGATTGCACTCTAAGATTTTTTGGCCAACCTTCTACATGTATTTAATGCTAGATCGAAGGTACTAAAAGGTGAAGATCGACATTGGAAAACTTGGACTAACTTAGTCTAATATCACTTGAGAAAGTGTTATGAATTGAGTGGTCATGAATCTTAATTCTCAAACTTGAATTTGATTAGGATCTAATGGGAATTAGCAATTGGTTATCAAGTTTAATCGCTACATTTTGAAAGAAAGTTGTGAATCCTCCGTCAATTATCGACCATCGAAATCAACCTCATGAAGCAAAGTGCTTGTTAGATCAGTAGATCAATGCCTTGTTAGTGGGTGATGTTTCCCTAGATGTTTTTAGTCATTGAATTTAGCTTAATATTAGAGGTTGTTAGATAAATCCAAATCGAATTGTGATTTTGCCTAGCAAACCTTTCCAAAGGAATAGTTAATAATTCAACCTAGTCTCTTTGTGATTACAATGATCTACACTATAGCCAACAAACAATACCCTGCACCTCAACGTGGAGAATCCCGCCTATAAAATTATCTGATAAAAACGTAAGTTCTCAGACATGTTTTCCAAACTGGGATACTTAAACTACGGTTCGTTGATAGTTTGGCTAGCTCCTATGTAATTGTTTTGCAAAAAACATAGTTTAGCTCTTAATTCGTGAGAAAATATCACATTATTCACATGAAGGGACACATACAAATTATAATTAGTTCCTTTTTATTTATTTTTAGTTAGTTTAAAATCCTCATTTTTCATTGTGATCTGTTTTCCATTCTCATTACGTATATCATGTGTAATATAATTTAGCAATTTGCCCCTCAATGGGTACCACCTTTTAATGTCTAAAGCAATTTTTAAAGGACCACCTTTTGATGTAGTTTTCCAAGCGCTACTATTTGAGGGAACATAATTTTAGGGGTTGTTATTCCGCAAGAAAAAGGTTTTTTAGGGCTTTTTTTCTTTCAAATTCGAGCTAAAAATTTTCTAGACCTTTATATATGTGACAAATGCGAAATGGGGTCAAAAGGCCTAAGATTTAATTTTTAGGTTTTGAGGAAAATATTCTTTTTTAATTTTCAACTACTATAATTACGCTATGTTACGAGTTACTATAATCTAATACTTATGTCACACAATGGTATTATTTTCTATGATTTATGATATGTCCATACTTATTAAAATAAGAAACGTTTTTAGAGAGTTTTGACCACTACTTGAACTTAGCAGGCATTAATACTGACATTCCTCTAAGCTCCTAGTTTACAGAGAATATTATCAGCTCAACCACACTTCCTTAAATCAGTGCCAGTAAGGTCTATGTTATCTCTTATATCACACTGTAGCCACTAATCAACGTTTTTATATTTTGAAGATAGTGAAACTTTTTAATCAAAGAATTATAGTACTTAAGACAACAAATTCGAGTGAATAACATTCCTTATTGAAAAACTTCTTTATTGAAGCTAAATTGGAAATTATTACAAGAAAACATTTCAGGGGGGACTTCCGCTTTTATAGAAGAGAATGGAGGAAACCTGAAGTTTCTCTCTTGCTCAATTTATGCTCAAATGATCTCTTTCTTTCTGTCTTCAACTTTCCTTTTATAGAGGAGCATGAAATACATAGGAATGCACTAGTGGTTTATCGTCTACAACTATCAAAGGGATCCTCCCACGAGCTACAGTGAGCTTTATTATTATATGTGCTATGAAGTTAAATTGATGGTACACTATTTTTATAGACCCTAACTGCTGACAAAGACTAGTCCATCTATATTTGTGATTCTACACGTCTTCTTCTCCAATTATATCTCAAGTCAGTCCATTAGCTAAATAGTTATCAGAATTCTTCATCTGAGTTCAAGTGGTCTGGATCCCATTTTTTCAAATAATCCAGATTGACATCTCTTTCCATTTTTCTAGTAGTATTT
>JAKOGI010001585.1:147500-157500 GCA_029747015.1 Carnegiea gigantea | reverse complement strand
TCTCTATCTCTCGCTCTATCTTTGGCTCCATATCCCTCTCAACCTTACACCCCCATGCAGCCTGACACCGGCCACCACCGCCACCACCTCCCTCTCCTCTTCCTTGGTAAGAAACACATGGTGAAACCTTGGCCCTGTGTTTTCTTTACACCCAAAACTTTGAGCACTCACTATCTTCCTTGTGTGATTTTGTTTGTGGTTCAAGGAAATTGTTTTAAAAAGAGTTTTTGCATGATTTTCATGTTCGCACCACAAAAAGGGAGAAGATTTCATTGCTACTATTTCGGGTTTACATCAAGGTAAGTGCATGTTGGTATTTTTGTGTTCTTAGCATTGAAATTTAATGTCTTTCGTGACTTGGATGACTTGGGGTAGGACTAACATTGTCAGAATTCTTGGATAATGGGTCACAGGCATGGGGGATATTGTTGTTGAGTAAAAAGATCGGGTTTTGGAAGGAGAAGTGATAAGAACCTGCCACTGGGTAGGACAGAAAATTCATGTGACTTTAAAAGAAATTGTTTCTATAGGTATTCTAGTCCAAAAACCATCAAATTTGAATGGAAGATAGATCCAGATGTTCTCTATGTTACAGTTTTTGAATCGTTGAATTTTGAATTGTAACGAGAGAGTTAGGGTCAGTTTACTAGAGACTGTCAAAATTGGGACAGTCAAGGACAGGTTTCGAATTTTAGGATTTTTGGCGTAGATATTGAGTAAATTAGTGAAAATGCAAAACATGAAAGTTGTAGAGGACAAACTCCTTTTTCGGGATTGGGCAAAATCTTGAATTGTGGACGTTGGATGTAAAACTTATGGTGCCAAGAATTTGAGCTAGAAAATCAGGGTCGAGTTTGCTGGGCTGGGTTATGGGCTGTAGTCACAGCAGCTTTAAAAATTTACCTAGGGTGCGTCGATAAGCCAAAAATCACCAAATTTTTGAAGTCGATAGCTCAGAGTATGTTGCACAACCTCGCTTTTGAATCGGGCCGATTAGAGTGACCGGGCCCAAGTTATAACCAATTTATCTAGGACTGTGCAAACCAAAACAGTCAGTGATACTCCTCAAACAGGTGAGAAAACAACCTAGCTCCTGATAGAAATGGGGGAAACCCCGAACATGAAAATGGCGGATTGGGTTAGAGGTTTTGATTTGGACACCAGGACGGGAAGTCGGACCTCTAAAATGGGGCCTAGATTCTGGCCCGATCTGAACCCTGGAGTGGGCTTGGATTGGGGGGCCTTGAAAGCATGGGTAATTCTTATAAATTTTTTTTTAGAAGCAAGAAAAAGACCAGGGAGTAAATTCATTTGAGTTAGACCAAGTGTAGACTATGTGTTGGCCTAGGTGCAGAGCAGTAAGTTCAGAATAATAATCGAGCCCGTAACTTGTACGATATCCAGGTAACAATCATGCCCTAACCCTTCCTTGGGTTTTAAAATCGTGTGTGCTTTGAACATGTCAAGAACTGTTTGGTGTGCTGTTTGAGCGAAATAATAGCATGAATTAACTAAGTGTGACTATGCAACAGAATTTGCCTAATGTGTTATGATTGTGGAATTGAGGTTAGGTAAGGTTGTGTTAGAAACTTAAAGTTTGTTGTTATAGAAATGTCATTGGGGAAGTGGGTTAACACTAAATGAACCTGGTATGATAAATCGACCTCCAAGGTAGAGAAGTGCAGCAGTATTTATAAAGGCTGAGTTGGGTGAGACCTGAATTGATTGTGTTGGCTGAAGGCCATTAGTTTTCCCCGGGAAACTAGTGCATGGATATGAGCGGCCATGTGCCCTGTTGGGACATGGGCCAGGTTAGCGGTAACCATCCATGATGGTGGTAGGCTAGGAAAGGGGATGAGTGGTAACCGCCTGAGCAGCGGTAGGCCAGGACGAGCTAAACAACTGTAGTGAATTGACGTGTAGGCCATGAGATCCAATGGGGTTGCTCACCTAAAAACTGAATATTGTATTTGGGCCATAAGTTAGGAGTTGCATCTCTGGGAGTTAATAACCAGGAAAAGTTGTGTTGATCATAAATGCATCTTGGGAGTCTTGCTGTTATTCCCCTACCCCTTTAAAATGTTTTCAAATGAATTTGTATGCGTAGTTGACTGTTAGGGGTGATTGTTTACTAAGTTTATCTCACCTTTATAAAATGTTTTGTTTTCAAGTGAAATAGTTGTGCATGGGACTGGGGACGGCCCGAAGGCATGAGTCAAGACGAAGAAATAAGTTGTTAAGATAATAAAAACATTTGTTTGGTGTGGTGGACGTTATTAGATTTGGAATAATGTGCAGGTTGAAATATTATTCAAGATTTTTGTATTAATTGTTATTTCGATATCCAGCCTGGTATTTCCAAGAAGAAAATACAGTGGTAACACCCCAATTGGGTTCTGCTGCGATGTAGGATAGTGGTTAGTAAATAAGAAATGAAATCAGAGTTTCAGAGTGTTACAAAGTGGTATCAGAGCCAGGTTGACTGACCTGAAGGCTCGCCTAAAAGACTGTAAAAGGTTAAGGGCTGAAACCGATAGACTTAAGGACCGCACGGAGAGTAAGTGTAGTATGGGGGCAGGGGCTGTAAACATCTGCATATAGTATTCAATGAATGCATGATTGTGGGTTGAATGCATATCTTATGTATACTTACTTTATATAGGAATGGAGGGTACCCAGCATTATGGCTGTGTAAGAGGTCGTTGTCTGCATCATCGGTTAGCTAAGGAGCCAGGGAAGAGTGTGTGGGCCCACATATGACATGTGAGTTGGGCAGTAGCCAGATACCTGGATGATAGACCCAATAGCTATTTGGCAATTGAGAATAACTGAGTGGTCTTTCTGTTGCTGACCCTGAAGGGGGACCTTGTATGGCGCCATCATGTTGATGAGTTACACCCTCAGGCTCGTGATCCCCTCCCATGGGGAAATTGTTGTTGGTGTGACTGGAAGCTTATGGGGATGGACATAGAGGACCTAATTAACTACTTGAGACTGGAGGGACCCCATGACCTAGAGAGTGTTCCTACAGCTAGTGAGGAGGACGCCCCACCCCCAGGCGACAAACTTACTAATGAGGAAGAAGACCTTGAAGGAGTGGAGGACAACCCTGTTGAGACAGATCCTAGAGTGGAAGCCGACCTGATGGGAGGCCCGAGTGCAGAGGAACCAATGGAGAAGGAGGACCCTGAGGAAGATCCCGAGGAGGACCTTGAGAAGGACCCGAGTGAGGGAGAACCGATGGAAGAGGAGGATCCTAAAAGGCGCCCTGAGGAAGATTCTAAGGTGAGCGAGGGACAGCTGATGGGAAGTAAAGACCTTGTAGAGGATCAGGAAGAAGAAAGAAGGGACCGCATTGCATAGGACGAGCAAACCAGAGGATCGGAGGACTTGGAAGAACAGATAAATTTCTGATGGAATAGGGTTGAGTGTGAGATCAGGTCGAGTGTGAGATTAGGTTGACCCACTGGAAGCGGGGCAAATGTGGCCGAATGTGTAGGGGTACCTGTCCACTAGATGCCCTCGACCAGTAGAAGCTGGAAGCATCTAGGGAGCTTGTTTCTTCTTTTCTAGGGCAGTATTAGTAGTTACTTTTCTTTCTAAGTTGTTAATAAGCCCCTATGGCTACTAAAGTTATACGCTGAGATGTAATGAAAAGTGTTAGTGTGGAACTTCTATGTTATTAGAATTCTATGCAATACAATCTCCTTGGATTATTTGAATACCAGCGTTCTCTATTGTTTAAAAAAAATGATAATAGTGATAATCATGAATCATGTGAAAGTGATGCATGTCTAATGTGAACTGTCTGAGCATGTAATGCAGTGATTGTACCATCTGAACATGGTGATGTGCTGAAATCGAACTCCTATCAAATGTTGCATGATGCCCTTGCATGTACTGTACGCTTAAAATTTTGTAGAACTTAGGATATGAACTATTAGGAGAGGAACTAAACCTGAATTATTTCCCAAACAGAATGACGAGAAGAAACAACAATAACAGTGAGTCCCAAACTAGACCCCACCCTGTAACGAGGGTCCCTACGAACCAGGACATCCCTATGTTGCCTCTCAGGGAGCGACTGGAGGCCTACACCCTTGAAACGGGAATGGGTCTCACAGTCAGATTGACGAGACTAACCCGCCAATGGGAGCTGAGCTTACCAATTTGTTGCTGCTGGAGATGCTACAAAAACAAGGGGAGCAATTATGACTCCAGAAGGAGCAGATACAGAGGCTGATGGAGGTATGGGAAAAAGGGGTCGAGGAGGATAACTCCTATATGTTCAAAAGGTTTGCAAGCCATTATCCACCCATCTATGATGGCACTCCTGACCCTAGGACTTTTGAGGATTAGATTGGGGGCATGGAGAAACTATTCGATGCACTCCAATGCCCTGAGGAGTGGAAGGTGGGCTTCGCGGTATTCTATTTGAAGGACAGGGCTGACTTATAGTGGGCTACGGTAAGGGAAAGACAACACGAACCAGGATTCGACTGGAACAAGTTTAAGGAGATGATCAAGGATCATTTCTACCCTGTCTCCCTCCAAAAGGCTAAGGAGGGTGTGTTTATGGAACTGCAGTAGGGGAACATAAGCGTACTCGAGTATGCCTCGAAATTTATGGAGCTTTCACGATTCGCCCCAGCCCTTGTAGCTGGCGAAAGGCTGAAGATGAACCGGTTTGAGGCCGGGCTGAACGCCACAATTAAGGAGAGGATGTCCATACATCAGTACACCTCCTACGTTAACCTATATGACACTGCGGTCAATGTAAAGAGGGCGATAAAGGAGCAGAGTAACTATTTCAACTAGCAGTGGGGAACCAAGAGGAAGGGGGATAACCGAGATAACCGGGGCAACTTTTAACCACAAGAGCAATACCATTGGCCTATAGGGAGTCAGTACTTGAACGGTACTAATCGGGGAGGCCAGCACCCTAATGCACGGCCCAAGGTAACCTGCAACGCATGTGAGAAACTGGGTCACTACGCTAGGGAATGTCGCTCGGTGAAAAGGTGCTTCCGTTGTGGAAGCCCTCATCATCAGGTGCGAGACTGCCTACTCCTTCCACCTCCGACTAGACAAGGGCAAGGCCAGAGTCAAGGGCAAGGCAATGACCCCAGCAGCCATATCAGAACAGGGAAGGACAGATGGCCAACCCCAACCGACAAAACCGTACACCTCAGCAAACTCAAGCCCGACCTCCTTATTAACCGCCTCGCAACAATGGGGGTAGAGTCTATGTGATGTGAAAGGAGGAAGTAGAGGATGCTTCTAATGTTGTGACGGATACTTTCTCTCTACTAACTCAGCTAGTAGATGTTTTGTTTGATTCGGGTGCCACGCACTCCTTCATTTCGGTTAGGCTGGTTGAGACGTTGGGACTCACCCCCACCCGTAAATCTTCATTGCTATCTATGACTCTCCCTTATGGGAAGACTGTGACGTGTGAGGAGCTATACGAGGGTTGCCCTATTAGAATGTATGAATGTGAATTTCTGGCGGACCTGTACAGGTTTGAGTTAACTGATTTTAGGGTTATTTTGGGGATGGACTAGTTAGCTAAGTACCAGGCTCAGATAGATTGCTCGAAATGAAAAATCACCCTAAAGGGGCCCAATGGGGAGAAGGTAGTGCATAGGGGTCAGAGCCCCAGAATGGGAGTGAAATTGGTATCAGTAATGAAAGCTCACAAGTTGTTAGGTAAAAGATGCGAGGGATTCCTGTGTCATGTCGTGAATACCAAGGATGCAAAATCCTCCCTGGAAGATATCCTCGTGGTGAGGGAATTTCCAGATATATTTCCCGATCCACCCCTTAGAGAAGTGGAGTTTTGTATCGACCTTACCCCTGGGGCCGCACCCATCTCTGTGTCACCCTATCGGATGGCACTGGCAAAATTGAAGGAATTAAAAGCGCAGTTGGAGGAACTCTTGGAGAAGGGATATATTCAGCCTACTACATCCCCTTGGGGAGTCCCAGTTTTATTTGTAAAGAAGAAGGATGGGACCCTCGGACTGTGTGTAGACTACCAGAAGCTTAATAAAATCATGGTTAAGAACTGCTACCCTCTGCCCAGGATAGATGACTTATTTGATCAGTTGTAAGGCGCGAGGATCTTTTCTAAAATAGACATTCGTTCGGGGTACCATCAACTCCGAATCAAGGATGAAGACATATCTAAGACTCTCTTCCGTACCAGGTGCGGGTACTATGAGTTTGTGTTGATGTCCTTTGGCCTCACCAACGCCCCGGCAGCATTTATGGACATTATAAACAGGGTCTTCAAACCCTATTTAGATCAGTTCGTGGTGGTATTCATAGATAACATCTTAATCTACTCAAGGACCCCCGAAGAACATAACTACCATTTACGGACAACCCTGTAAGTCTTAAGGGGGAATGAGTTGTACGCCAAGTTCTCAAAGTGTGAGTTTTGGCTAAACAAGGTGGCGTTTTTGGGACATGTGACATCCAATGAGGGAGTGTCTGTAGATTCCCCAAAAGATAGAGGCCGTGACGAACTGGCCCAGACCTAAGAACCCGGTGGAGGTAAGGAGCTTCTTGGGTCTGGCCAGATACTATCGTAAATTTGTTTAACATTTCTCGAAGATCACCAACCCACTTACCAACTTGACTAGGAAGGTCACTAAGTATGAATGGACAGCACAATGTGGAGAAGCATTCCAAGAGCTGAAAAAGAGACTGACGAGTGCGCCGATACTGGCCCTACTTACTACTAACAAGGATTTTGTAGTTTATAGCGATGCCTCTAGGAATGGGTTGGGGTGTGTGTTAATACAAGAGGGTCGGGTTATAGCTTATGCTTCGCGGTAATTGAAGATGCATGAGCGGAACTACCCGACTCATGACCTGGAGCTAGCGGCAGTCGTGTTTGCACTTAAGATCTAGAGGCATTACTTGTATGGGGTACGTTATGAAGTTTTCACCGACCACCAAAGTTTAAAATAGCTTTTCTCACAGAAGGCCCTGAATTTGAGACAGACAAGGTGGTTGCAATTTCTAATGGACTATAACGTCCATTTCCAGTACCATTCCGGAAAGGCTAACGTGGTAGTAGATGCGTTGAGCTGTCGATCGTATCCAGCACTAGGCTACTTGCTAGCGCTTCCTAATGAGTTGTGCGAGAAATTTCGGAAATTAGAACTTAACGTGGCCACCCCAAGGGCAAAGCCTATGCTATGCACCCTAGAAGCACAACCGACACTCATTAAGGAGAATCGAGTAGCTCAGGCTACAGACCCCCGACTTGAGCGAATCAAGGAGGAGATATTGATGGGAAAGGCACCTGGGTTTGTAATTCATAAAGATGGCATGATTAGATTTCATAACCGGGTGTGTGTGCCTGCTGTAGAGGCACTTAAGAAGAAAATCCTAGACGAGGGTCACAATACACCGTAGTCGTTACACCCTAGGGGAAATAAGCTATATAAGGACCTAAAGCAGACATTCCAGTGGAGTAACATGAAGCAGGAAGCGGCTGATTGCGTGGCAAAGTGCCTAACTTGCCAACGGGTGTAGATAGAGCATCAACGAGTAGCAGGACTCTTACAACCCCTGGAAGTCCCCGATTGGAAGTGGGACTCGGTATCCATGGATTTCGTGGTGGGTCTACCTTTGACTTAGCGGAAGAATAACGTAGTTTGGGTTATTATGGATAGGCTCACAAAAACGGTGCACTTCATAGCCATGAGAAACACTTGGACCTTGGACCAGTTAGCCCATGCATACCACGAAGAGATAGTGCGACTACATGGGGTACCGAGCTCTATCGTGTCGGATCGGGACACCGGGTTCCAGTCTGGTTTCGGCAGAAACTTCATGAAGCGTTTGGGACGTTGCTACGTTTTAGCATTGCATTCCACCCAGCTACGGATGGGCAAACCGAATGTACCACTCAAACACTGGAAGATATGCTAAGAGCTTGCACTTTAGACTTTAAGAGTGCATGGGACGAGCAGCTGGCATTGATCGAGTTCTCTTACAACAACAGTTACCACGTGAGTATTGGCATGACCAAGTATGATGCACTATACAGGAGAAAATATAGAACCCCGGTCTGTTGGCAAGAGATTGATGAAGACCTGACCATTGGACTAGAGTTAATCCAAGCCACCACGGATAAAATAAGAGTAATCAAGGAACGCGTGAGAGCCGCTCAGAGCCGCCAGAAGAGCTATACTGACCAGAGGCGTAGGCCCCTTGAGTTTCAAGTAGGGGAGCAAGTATTACTCCGAGTTTCTTCGACCAAGGAAATTGCACGATTTAAGATGGCAGAAAAACTTAGCCCAAGGTACATCGGATCGTATCTAGTCATACAGAGAATTGGGGAAGTAGCTTACTGAATGGAGCTGCTGCCCGAACTTCTAAGAGTACATAATGTATTTCATGTGTCGCAATTACGGAAACACATCCCAGATCCCTCACATATAATCGAGCCTGATCCTGTACAGCTTTAGGAAGACCTGTCATACGAGGAGCAGCTAGCACAGATCCTGAACTGACGGGAAAAGCACCTCCGTAGGAAGACCGTGCCCTTGGTGAAGGTTCTTTAGGCCAATCATGTGATGTCTGAAGCCACTTGGGAGCTAGAGCAGGAAATGCGAGACAAATACCCTCACTTGTTCCTATAACTAGGTACGTGTAAGTTTCGAGGGCGAAACTTTCTTGAGTGGGATAGTATGTAAAACCCTGGAAAATCAAATTGGGAGACCTAGTGGTGTGGACTAACCCTCGTAATCCAAGTCATTATAAATATTTGTTTTTTGCGCTACGTGTTGTCCTTTAAAACTTTATTTCAACGATAAAAAAAATGTACTTATTTTCCATCCGGGTTATTTTGTTCCTTTTCTTCGATTTAAATAATTTCATATTTTGTCTCGCAACTCAATTAATTACATTTTTGATTATTTTTCCTCCTAACTATCTTTATTTTGAAATTTAAATTTTCCCCCCTCCTAGACCCTAGCCGTGAAAAGAACCCCCCTCCTAAACCCTAACCGTGAAAACCATCCGCCCCACATCTTCTCATTCTCTCTCTTCCTCTAATTCTCTTTCCTCCTCTCTATCTCTCTCTACCTCTAGCCCTATATCCCCCTCAACTCTATACCCCCACGCACCCCGGCACCAGCCACCACTGCCACCACCTCCCTCTCCTCTTTCTTAGTAAGAAACACATGCTGAAACCTTGGTCCCGTATTTTCTTTACACCCAAAACTTTAAGCACTTATTATCTTGCTTGTGTGATTTTGTTTGAAGTTCAAGGAAATTGTTCTAAAAAGAGTTTTTGCATGATTTTCATATTCGCACCAGAAAAAGGGAGGCGATTTCATTGCTACTATTTCGGGTTTACATCAAAGTAAGTACATGTTGGTATTTTTGTGTTCTTTAGTCAGGAAATTTAATGTCTTTCATGACTTGGATGACTTAGGGTAGGACTAACGTTGTCGAGATTCTTGGATAACGGGTCATGGGTATAGGGGACGTGGTCGTTAAGTGAAAAAATCGGGTTTTGGGAGGAGAAGTGATGAGAACCTGCTACTGGGTAGGATAGAATATTCATGTAACTTTGAAAGAAATTGTTTCTATGGGTATTCCAGTTGAAAACCCACCAAATTTGAATGGAAGATAGATCCAGGTGTTCTCTACACTACAGTTTTTGAATCGTTGAATTTCGAATTGTAACGAGAGAGTTATGGTCAGTTTACTAGGGACTATAAAAATTAGGACAGTCAAGGATAGTTTTCGGGTTTTTGGGTTTTTGGCATAGATATTGAGTAAATTAGCGAAAATACAAAACATGAAAGTTGTAGAGGACAAACTCGCCTTTCTGAATTGGGAAAAATCTTGAATTTTGGGCATCGTATAACTTATGGTGCCAGGAAATTGAGCTTTATCAAGGTCGAGTCTACTGGGCTGGGTTGTGGGCTATAGTCATGGCAACTTTAAAAATCTACCGAGGGTGAGTTAATGA
>JAKOGI010001585.1:120000-142500 GCA_029747015.1 Carnegiea gigantea | reverse complement strand
ATAGCGCAGGGGAATAATTAAGAGATAGGAGCATTACCACTGTCTGCAGGAGCAAGGCTTACAAGACAAGTTAAGATGGTTTACCAACTGGTCCATCAAAATAGGATCTAAGGTCAGCCACATATTCACAAGGTTTTAGTTATATTCACGAGTACTTGACTGCTATGCGTTACATATTAATTAATCATATGAAAATGAAAGTCCAAATACTTTAGATGTTACATCGGATAAGCTACAATCATTCCTTTACATTTAGAACGTCAAAATTGTAAGACGTAACAACAAGGGATTGCCACCATGAGCCGCTGGCACTCGAAAAATAGGCATCACAAACTTCAAAGGTTACTTCTTGTTTTTGGTCTATTTGGTTGGCCAAAGAGATACCCTCCCTAAAACTGAAGACACAAAAAAATATTTTGAACAGTGAGCCAAAACTCAATACATTTACTCCTATAACATAAAAAATGGAGCTTCATGACAGTTTCCGAGCGCACACATTTCAATTTATTTTGTTTTAAAATAAAGACGGAGAGAATGAAAAGATAAAACTGTAGTCATATTTTTATTACTATTATATGCTTGAGCCCTTAATTTTGGTAGTTACGATCATAGAATCTCCCATTTCGTAAGTGCATATCCAGACCGATCGGGAAGTCTAGTTGACTGAAGCTGGTTGACACTGGCCAGATATATATAGGGGGTGTTTGGTAAGAACAGCTTTTTGGAAAAAAATAGCTGTTTGGGAGAATTTTGGCTGTTTTGACCAAGTCAAACAGCTAAAGGGTATTTGGTAAAGAGCTGTTTGCAATCGCTGTTTGGCTCCAAAAAGCTCTTTTTGAAAAAGCTATTCCCATTAGCCTTTTGAGAAGAACTTTTTGTAGAAATGACATAATTGTCCATAAGTTTGGAAAAATTACACACATCTCATTAAAAACTAATTCATAAATAAGGGTACAAATGAAATTTTACCGACATATTTTTTAGAAACGGTTAATTTTTACCAAACACTTTTTCTAAAAACAGCTAATTCAAACAGCTAACAGCTAACAGCTAATACAAATAGCTAACAGCTGTTTACCAAACAGGGCCATAATATAGTTGATATGATATGTATATGTATGTACATATATATACATAAGTATATGTTAATAAATTGGGTGGGCTCATATTATTATGTGGCGAAACACAATATGAACTATTGCCATATTAAAAATGATATATGATTATCTTCATATAAAACATGTGAATTTTGCAGGGGCATAGGCATCAAATGTACCTCAATGTTGGTCTCCCTTATTACCACTTAATGATGTGTATTGGTTCTTCAATTATTAGAGGATCCTTGCCTTCTCTTTAAACAATTACTTAGGTAGTCAAAGACTTGATTGGATTCTTCTTTATGAGTTCTAAACTTAATTGCACAATGTTTAAGCGTGTCACTCTTATAGAGTTACAGAAATTCATGTAGTCTAATATACCTTAGGATATGCTTTGGTCTTTAGTTATATTACTTCTACTGATCATCATATAGCCCAAAGTACCACACAACCAATACCAAATCAAGATTAAAAGTTTATGTGCTCCATGCTTTCCCACTCGCTCATGCTGGTATTCTGAAGTACATGCACGCTCTTTTCTTTTAAGAAACCTTCTCATTTTATTTTTACCCTTCAATATTCAATGATATTCGTATACCTCTTGACATTTTCTCCTCTTTCTTGTTGCTTTATAACACTTCCCATGCTATTTTTTATAAACGTTATCCTTATACATTCAATTTCATCTTGAACTAAAAAAGAAAAGTCGACACATAAGTTATATGGAGTACAAGTAAACTCCCACCATGGATAAGATAGTCATCAAACATGATCGTTTTCTTTTAGTCATGACTTAGTTCTCCTACCTATACATTTGCCACATTGCCATTACAAATTCTTGAATGTTGCACAAAATTTCATGTATAACTTAGAAAATTCATATATTTCACTCCCAATGTGCAAAAAATGCATACAACCCCAATTTCGAAACCTTTAAACACTACTGTACAACTTTTATTCAAATCAAAATGTGCAAAAACAATAGTAAGAACCTCAAAAATTGACTCAAACAGAACAGCGCATAGTTTTGCACAATAACTGTATGATTTCAGTAAAATGGGCATAATTTGAGTTATACACATTCAAATTAAGCAAAACCAGATTCATTGGAAAGCTAACTCATGGGGCTACTCCTCAACCAAAAATTGTTATTTTTACATGTACTAATTGATGCTAGTTTTCATCTAAATCTAGCCTTATTTTTTATTTTTTTAAAATTCTTTTTTCACAAATTTAGCCCGAGCTAACCTCTACCTCCTCATCTCAAATTCACATATTTAAGTTTTCTTACAAATTTTTTATGTTATTTGACTACGTAACTAATTGATTCCACATTCCTAAACCACTCATATTTGGCTGAATACATTCTTATTATCCCATACCCTTATTAAAATTTCCAAACAAATATCAAAAACACCCACAATTCCCACCGACAGTACAAAGATTTAAAATTGAAAAATTCATTGTTAAAACTTCAACTAACTTTACATATCGATTTTTGGAATTTAAAAGCATGATTTTTGAGTGTTAAAAATAGAAGGGTTTGAGAATTGGGTCTTTAACTCACAAATACAAAAGGAGACAGAAAAAGAGGGAGGCATTGCGGTGGCATGGTTCTCAGCAACCGTGACACTAGTGGCCGAGCGGTGGTGGTGGTGGTGGTTGGGCAACCACACTACTTAAAAAGCATAAAATAATAATGGAATTCAGCAACGGACTTAACCAACGATGGAATTGGCAACGGAACATGTGACGAAAAAGCTATACTTGAAAAAAGTCAGAGTCAGAGACGGACCTGGCGCTGGAAAAACATGTCCGTGGCCAAATTTCAATACTACGGATAGAATTTTTGTCGCCGTTTGAAAAAAAAATTGAATTATTTTGAAAATGGCGACAGAATTTCCGTCACCAGTAAAAAAAATATCGGGCAACGAAATATCCGTTGCCTGCTAAATTCTTTTTCCTGGGTGACGGAAATGGAAATTCCGTCGCCCATTCCGTCCCAACGTGTTTTAAGTGAACCAGATCTGGTTCACTTCTTCATTTCCCCCCCATCAAAATTCACAAAGAGAGAGAGTCGCCACGAGCGCCCTGCCATCATGACCGCCGCCGTTGCTGGCCACTCCTACTGTCGGTCGCCACCCTTCCCGACCAGGTACCGGTTGTTTTAGGAAATAGTTGGGTTAATTTCTCAATTAAACTACTTTTAATTTCTACAAATGTTTGTGCTACATTGTTAGAATTTCATAGTTAGTTCATAATTTTGTTGAAATATGGTATTTGTGTGAAGATATTGCTCTAATTTGTTTCAAGAATGTGCCCAATTTGAGTTAGCTTTAGATTTAGTAATTTGAAATTAAAATTTGATTTGTTGGTGAAATGGAATGATTTAGTTCATACTTTTGTTGAAATGTGATCTTTGTTTGAAGTCCTTCCTCTAATTTATTTCAAGATTTTGCTCAATGGAATTTAGGATTTAGGTTTGATAATTTGAAGATAAAATTTGATATATTGGTGGAATGAAATGATTTAGTTAATGTTTTTATTGAAATGTGATATTTGGATGAAGTTATTGCTCTTGTTTGGTTGAAGATGTTACCCAATGTAATGTACATTTAGGTCTGAAAATTTGAAGTTAAAATTTGATTTGTTGGTGGGATGAAGTACTTTAGTTCATAACTTTGTTGAAATGTGATACTAGCGTAAAGTTATTATTCTAATTTATTTCAAGATTTTGCCCAGTGTAATTTAGGTTTAGGTTTGGTAATTTTCTGTTGAAATTTGATATGTTGATGGAATGAAATGCTAAATTTTGGATGAGTTATTAGTTTTTAAAAATTTATAAGAGTATAAGCCAATTTGTAGAAGTTTATAAGTAATATGAATTATTATTGTTTTCTGATGCTTTACAAATAATATGAATAGTTTCCTAAGTTGGGATAAACATATGTAATATGTAACTGAGTAATTTATATAGTTATTACTATTTAAATTAAAATTAATTCTTATCCAATAACTTACGCCATTATTATTGTTTGAACAGAATATGAATGGTCCTTCATATCATTGATGTATAAAAGATTATTGCCTGATCGTAGTGGTTATATGCAAGGATTTCTAAATGGAGTAAACCAATTCGATGAATTTGTACGTAAGCAGATAGAGTTTCTGAATGGGAGAGTATAGATGTCGTTGTGCTAAATACAGAAATAGGGTGTACTTGACAGTTAACACCCAATGAGGTCAAGATGCACCTTATGTATACGGGTGTTGTGGAAGGGTATTGGTTTTCTATAAGTCATAGGGAAATAGAACCTCAGCAATATAATTTTGGGTATTCAAATAGTGAACTTCCCGAAGTTGGAGGTTCAAGTCATATTAATAATGCAATGAATCCTACGTGGATCGGATGGAGGACATGGTTGGTGATGCTATAATGGCAAATCAAATGTAAGGGAGAAGGAGTGAAGCACTTGCCGAGAATCATTTTATAATATAGTTCAAGCTGCTCAACAACCTTTGTACAATGGTTGTTCCACCCACAGTGCGCTCTCTACTACTGTGAGACTGTCTAGTATCAAACTTGATTATAACATGCCACAGAACTATTTCAATGAAAATGTTCAATTGATGAAAGAGATGTGTTTACCTAACAACCACGTGCCAAACAACTAAGGGCAAACGAATAAGGTTGTTAAAGATCACGACAACGATGTAGTCCAAATTGATTGTTGTCGGAAAGGTTGCAAACCTAGATGTGCAAGGTTTGTGGGCATTCAAGATGGAAGAGGCAAATGTCACAACAAAGGAATCAGAATCCATTGTCATACTCAAGGATGCATTGCTTGCCGTTAAAACCTCGACTTCAAAATTTGTATGCATCAAGAAGTACTGCAGAGCATATGAGATGGCATTATGAACATCGGCATGAGGACGGTGTTTTATGTCATCAATCAAATGGGGCAGCATAGAAACATTTCGATAACAAGTACCCTGATTTTGCTTTAGAGCCTCGGAATGTGAGGCTTGGCTTATGTGCTGATGGATTTAATCCTTACATTTTGTCTTCATTATCTTACTCCATTTGGCCGATGGTAGATACACATTATAACCTTCCCCCTAAAATGTGTATGACCATACTATTTATGTTCCTAACTTGTGTAATCCCCATCCCCAAAAATCCCAAGAACAACATAGATGTATATTTAAAACCTCTTATTGATGAGTTGAAAGAGTTGTGGGATGTTGGAGTTGAAACATATGACATTTCTACGGGGCAAACATTTCATATGAAGGCTGCACTTTTATGGACCATCAATGATTTTCCCGCGTATGGAATGTTATCTGAGTTGAGTACTAATGGGCAATTGGCATGTCCTGTATATATGAAGCAGCAATAGGCTTTAATATTGAGAAATGGAGGTAAATTCTCATGGTTTGATTGTCATCGATGTTTTCTACCAAGGAATCATCCATTCAGAAGAAACAGAACAGCATTTAGGAAAGACAAAATTGTTATAGGGGGTCCTCCTCACCGTTTATTTGAGGAAGAACTTTATGCCGAGGTGAAAGATTATCCAATGGTAACTACAAATGGTGACTTTGTGATACCAAGATTTAAGGAAAATGAGCACAACTATACCAAGAAGAACATATTCTGGGAGTAGCCTTATTGGCAACACCAATTGCTCCGCCATAATTTAGATGTGATGCATATAGAGAAGAACATCTTCGAAAACGTCATTAACACTATTATGGATGTCTATGGGAAAACAAAGGACAATGCCAAATTGAGAATGGATGTTATAGATATATGTGATAGACAAGAATTATATTTACATCCAAGCCCTAGTGGTAAGCTGGTTAAACCAAAAGCGAACTTCGTACTTCCTATGGATAAACGAAGGGAGTTGTGTGAATGGGTAAAGGAGCTTTAAATGCCTGATGGATATTACTCTAATTTGAGGAATATCATGGACCCTAATGAGGCAAAGTTCAATAATATGAAAAGTCATGATTGTCATGTGCTCATGGAGGCTCTTTTACCCATTGCATTGGGTGCGCTCCCAGATAATGTGTCAAAACCTCTTATTGAGATAAGTCACTTCTTTAAGAACTTATGCTCAACAACACTATGAGAGGATATGTTTGAGGAAATGCATCAGAACATTGTCATCACTCTCTGTAAGTTGGAGACAATTGTCCCTCCTGGCTTCTTCAATGTAATGGATGTATCCATTTCAGAGGTAAAGTAAACTGTCCTCGATGAAACCTTATCTCAATTCTTCTATGTGCAATCACTTAGAAGTGAATACAATTGTAAATTTATTAGGTTTTTTGGCTAATTATAGAAAACGATAAAGCAATAAGTGTGTCCTGAAGGTTCAACCACAGAAGCACACCTAGAAGCTGAGAGGACATTCTTTGCCTCCTATTACTTCGGCTCTAATGTGCCCTCCATTCGCAATGAATGCAGGAGAAATGAGGATGGCGATGAACATAATAATCATTTCCTAAAGCTATCTATGTTTGAACCGCAAGGGACCACTATTGGTAGGGAAAGATCAAGGCATCTCACAGATGCCGAGTATATTACTACCCATCTTTATGCGATGTTAACTTGTGATGAAGTTAAACCTTATATTGGGTGAGTGCTACCTTAACTTCTATTTTAGTTTATCATTCGGAATACAAGTATATTAACTAAAAACTTCATAAAATGTGATAGAATTATCACAAAATAAGTCAGAACTCCACGTCCCAATGTCAGCGACGCTGATGTTGACACCATCATCGAAACTCATTTTGCATATTGGTTTAGTCGGAATGTAAGTATTATAATTCATTCCTTTATAATTTCAACATAATAATTAGGCGCATTGTATTAATTAAACCACATGTTATGTCACCTTAGGTGCATTATATTCAACTATTCGACACCTATAAACATTGCTACTTGACACAATTGGCTGAGAAGCTAAATCGGCATGTGTCGACGTGGACGGCATATGGAGTTAATAGATTCAAATTTCACATAGAAGCTCACCACGTGGGGAAGAAAACATATAATTGTGGTATTGGTACTTGTGGTACGGGGGAAGGCGATATTGAAAATGATTGTTATGGCGTATTGAAGGACATTGTCCAAATTGCTTTTGTAGGCGAACTACCTAAACGATGTGTGCTATTCAGTTGTGTGGTTTGATCCCACATTGAATCATGACACATAATCTCATAAACTAAGCAAACTTATTGAGGTGCACCGTACAAGGAGATACCGAAAGTATGACTCATTCATCTTCTCTAACACCGCATCACAAGTATACTTCATGCCACATGCAGATTGCTCAAGGGATAGAGCCAATTGGCTTGTTGCCATACCAACCAAATTAAGGGCAAGAGTGGATAAGCAGTACAGTTTACCTACTACCTACTAACAAACGGATATGACAACAATCGTTGAACCTATAAATGGCGTTATCCCTACATCATTAGTTGATGAAAGTGCACCATCGGAATAGGTTAATGATGAAATGGGGTTTTCATTCATTCAGGTTAATGACGAGATAGATGAGAAAGAGGATGATAAGGGTGATGAAGAGCGTAAGTGGGATGACGATAATGAAACAGATGAAGTAGAGGAAAAATTTGCATTTGTATGATGATGATGACGATGATGATGATGATGATGATGATGATGATGCACATGATTAAGTACTTATGAATTCTTATGCATTTGAGTATGTAGCATGGGAAACTATTGGTTGTGAATTGACTTTATTGTATGAATAAATTTTGAAAATATGTGTTACCTACCTATTATGATGTATGAGTAAACGGTTGATATGCACAATTGTTATATGTTTGTACTTTTATTTGTTGTCACCTATTTCAGGTATGGATTATAGTTCTTGTCAAGGTAAGTCCTCCACTCGAGGCAAAGGACGAGGGCGTAAGAGCTCTGCCGTAGATCCAATCGCAATGGACGTTGATCCGTCTTCCCGCCAGGTACGTCATATCTCAGTTCAGTCAGGAGCAACAATGGCTGGTTACATATCAGGTCTGTTAGGGCCAATGCCTCCTCCATTTAGAGCTTTTCATTATCAGACCTCATACATTCCCAACCAAAGTACCATGTATGGCCAATTTGCCTATAACATTCCTCCAAACCCCCACTTTGTCAACACTGTACAGCCTATTCCCCAACCCATTGACCTTAACACAAACCACTCCAAGAAAACATTACAACTGGAGAAAGTGAAGCATAATCTAGTCATGAGAGCACTCAAGCAAAAGCTTGGATTGAGCCAGATGGTAACAGATAAGTATTCAATTATTATATGTTATGAACTTTAACTATTTTGCATCACAACTAATCAATTTGATGTGTTATGTTCAATTAGGTTTCTCCCCAATGATGGTGTTGTTAGTAGGATTTCACTCATATTTCAAAGTAAATATGATGGAGCTTGGCTACTTGGGGTAAAGTGCCCAAACCAGTATGAGATTTGTGGTTTGGAGAGTTTAAGGTAACTAAAGTCCCAATATATTAACAGTTTGTGTGAACGTGATAAATTACTATTGTATTATTTGATGTGTTTGTTGATTTCATAATAGGGATCCGGTCCATGAGGACTGTATAAGTAAAAATTTTAAAAATCGAGGCAATACACGCTTGAGAGACTTCCTTAGCATAACAAGGGAGCACAAAAAGAAGCATGTTCGGCTCGGTGATGCTTAATGGGAGGGACTCCAACAACACTAGGCGAACGAAGGTTATAAAAAATTACATGAAACAGCCTAGAAGAACCGACTGGTACTCCAGAAAGTGGTGGCCCATCTCTCCACCCCTGTGACTCGATCCCTATGCATGAGCATGGGAGGCATCTGATAAATGACTTTACTATGTATTTCTTTAACTTCCATACTCCAGCCCACATTCACCGTGGTTTGGCTTGTGTTTGACATAATTCTGTATGGCACGTACATAGAGAGAACAACTTGAGATGGAGCCCACAATTGTTGAATTATTCAGCCGTACTCACAAACTCTATGGCAAAGAAGATGCCCATTGTATTGACAAGAAATCACAACAAACATATGTAAGCGATAAGCTATTTTCAATCTTTATTAGTAGTTCAACTTGGACGTGTATACTTTATTTTCATTAACTGTAACATATATGATTTTTTGCATATGTTGTGATATTGTAGGAGTCCTTTGAACGTGAATTTCAAAATATAATCAACTCTCAAGGGACTGCGGATGAAGCTTCTCAAGATCCAAACCAGACACTTCCAAACCCAAATGAGTTGTGGGTGAAGACGTGCAAGAACAAAAAGGACCGTATTTATGGCATTGGCGATGAGACTGTCAATATTAGGGAATCCAGTTACTTCAGTCCCACTCAAAGGGCCAGTACAGTTTTTATATTAAAGTCTCAATGAACATGGTTGTACGATAAGTTAACTTAATTGTAATACTAATGTGTACTTCACATAAATGTCTGTCAGCAGGTACCGGTTATACGCCATCGTAGCAAGAGCTGAATGACTTAAGGGGTGTAGTAACCAACTTGGGGGGTGAGCTAACTTCACAAGTTAAAACTTACATGTTGCTTATGGAGAAATGTAAGCAATTGGAGGAATCCAACAAAATGCTCACCCAAAGCAACCAACAACTGAGCCAACAAATGATGGGCATCGATTAGCTCTTGTAAGCTTTCTTCCAAATGCAACAAGCTTTTGGCTGAGTGTCTTAGCCACCCTTTACTCATCATTCACAACATAATGACAATAAGGATGAGGATGAGGATGAGGATGAGGATGAGGAAGAGGAAGAGGAAGATGACGATCCTTACCTTGGTGATTGAGTTGATTGCAGCTTTTCCCCAATCGGTGGCTCTCCTACTTGGTTCTTCATGGAGCACACCTCATGCCGCTTGCTTCCTCGCCCATTGGTGCTTATTTCATTCCCCTCCACTTGTTGCTTCCTTCTTCTTCTTCTGCAAATATAACTTTACTTTCAATTACTAGCAACTTCTACTTTGTTTAGATTTGTAGTTTGTGATATGTAAACATTTTGTTCGGGACCTGTGCTTTGTGAATTATAAACCCTTGGTTTGAAATGTTACTTTGTATGTGATATTCCACCTGTTTATAGTTTGGAATTATTGAGAACGCTTCGAATAAAGTTATACTTGAAACCATTGGATGTTGATGGAGTGAATACTCCTTATAAATTTCTTGTAGGGATTGAAATGTATATACTAAGGGATACGATCAAAAACAAACGTTGTTATTTTAAAAAAATTAGAAACCTAACGACGAAATGGCGATGGAAAAGGGGATTTTCTTTTTTTTCAAAGCAATTCCATCGCTAATAGCGACGGATTAGATTTCCGTCGCCATTAGCGACGGAACTTCCGTCGCTAAATCCATTGCTAATGGTAATCGAAATTTAGTCTGTCATTGACTTCCCCACTAATTTATCCCCCGCCATAAAATGGTTTGTCACAGGGTCCATCGCTGGATCTATCGTTAATGGCAACGGAACTATAAAATTCCGTCGCCACCTGCTCAGCAACGAGCGAAAATCTAACAACCGTTTTCTGTCGTCAATTACGTCGCTGAATTCAAAATTCCGTCGCTAATTGGCCTTTTTTTGTCACTGATTCCGTCTTTATTTGGACTTTTCTTGCTAGTGCCATCACTATCGATAGGGGAGAGAGAGATATCAGGGGTGGAGGTTATATATTTGTACTTGTTTTTTAAGGATGTAGGATTATTCAGACTTACCTTAATGCATAAGCTTCACTGGCCTTACCTGTTGATTGCTATCCCCGAATTCGGTGGCCACTAGAGTCAACAGTGAAGTCCACGCCCCGAACTCGAACCACAAAGATGGCTAGATTAGTGTGAGGGAGAGAGCAGATAGCATATTAGATTTAGGAAATGTTTGCTTCTAAGTTGTGTGTCTTCCTTGATCTGATCACCTTCTTTTATAGTAGCACAAAGCCCGTAACAGGATCACGGAATTGAATTGACTAATTACTGTTGAATTAACCACCTTGTAACTACCAAATCAATGTGATTATGGTGTAATTATATACGGGATTAAGAGGTCATTACTCTTTGGTCAACAGAAGTAGGGATAATGATTAGGCTGACAAAAATCTATCCGACCCGATTACCCGAATTTGTCCAACTCAAAAATAATGGAGTATTGTCACAACACTTTTGTCCAAATTTAAAATTAGGACAAGCGGTCACGTCAGAATTAAATCCGGGTCGGGTTCGGGTTTGGACATTCGGGTCTGGGTCCGAGTTCGGGTATGGGTTCGAACAATCGGACAATTAGTCTTATGTGCTATTTTTGTCCAAATTCCCTATCAAATTTTATAAAAATAAGTTCAGATAACAAGGTTTAGACATTAAAAAATCAGGTTCAAACTCGTGTTCGGTCACACAAAATTTCAGCCACAACGTCTAAATATTATATCACAAATTCGGACATCCGGACATCAGACATTGGGGTTCGGGTCTGGGTTTGGTCAAAGTGTCCGATTTATAATCTGAAGGGGTTTCGGGTAAGAAATTTTTCTTCGAATGTCCGATTTGTCCGGGCTTGAATCGACCCGGACCCTAATTTTTGCTAGCCCTAATAATGATGGTTTTTAATTTTCTCTCTCCTCTTACCAAACCTGTTATTTATCTTTGTTTTAGTTTTTATTTATAATGTATATATATATATATATATATATATATATATATATATATATATATATATATACATATACACACTCATACATACATATACATACATATATTTATATATATACACACATATGTTTGGTTGTATGTATGTGTGTATGTACATGTATATTTATATATATAAAAATATAAAATACCATTTGGGCACAAAGCAAAACTAGCTTCAAAATCTTCAAGGCTTATTACATCAAGCAATTATTTTATGTCGCAACTTTAATTCTTCTTCTTCTTCTTCTTCTTCTTCTTATTATTATTATTATTATTATTATTGTTATTATTGTCATCCTCATCATCATCATCATCATCATCATCTTCTTCTTCTTCTCCTTCTCCTTCTTGAGTTTATAGTGATTTATCTTATTTATAAAATTTATCTTGTGCATTTACATGTTTTGCTTAGTTTGTCTTACCATGCACATCTCTCGCATTACCATTAATTTAATCATTTAGTGGTGCATCGGGGAGTGCAAGGCTCACGCATTTCCTCTCAAGAATCTGTCAAATAGCCTTTGCATCAGAAACCATATGGGATACCAAGTTTCTCGGTACAATTTGGTACCTATGGAAGTGGCGTACTGCCCACTATTTTCATGCTGGAAAAATTGGCTGAAACAGTTCCTGATTAGGATGGGGAGACTTGTGGGAGCACTTTTAGAGGACACAAGGATTTCTTGATTAAGTGGGAAGCTCCCATGATTAGATAGGTGCTTCTAAACACCCATGGAGCCTCGAAGGGTAGCCCAGGGATAGTCGCAGGGGGTGGTGTCATTTGCGGGGACGAAGGCGAGCGGTTAAGGGAATTTAGTGAGAACTTTAGGATATGTTTTTTAGTGAAGGCTGAACTGAAAGTAATGTTTAAGAGTCTTCGAATAGCGAGAAACATGGACCTAAAGAAAGTATGGTTAAACTGGACTTAATGATAATGATGGGCATTTTGTGTGGAAATGGCACATAGAGTCAAGAACACAAACCACTTATTCCTCAGTGCAAAGAGCTGATCGTGCAAGAAGGTCAGGAAGTGAAAGTTTCACATGAAAGTTTCACACTGCTATCGAGAGGCTAATCAAGTTGCTGAAAAGTTAGTGAATCTAGAAATTGAGAAGTGTATAGGTTTTTTTTCTTTAATTCTGCTCTTGAAGGGATTCTGGATATTTTGCATGCAGATGTTGCAAGTGTCGCTTCGCCTAAGAACTTAATTAGGCAATAATATTTGTCTCAAGTCTTAGCACCTCTTCTACACCCAAAAAAAAAAAAAAAAATCAATCACCTGTGGATAATTGTATGACTCAAATCATCTTTTGCGTTTTGTATGATTGAAAAAGTAGAAACAATGTGACGGAAGCTCATATGTAGGTTGTTCGCTCAAAAATATCATCGTTTTAATAGTTGTTCATTTTATTTATATATCATATTAAAACAAAAATAAAAAGTTGATATCACATCGATGTAACTTTGAAAAGTGAATTGGGAGACAAAATTACAAATAGATAGGTGTACGAGTTAGAAATTAAAATATGTGCTTCCACTAACCCCGATTGACAAATGGGTATTACAAACCCCTCTGGTTGGAGAGAGATTTGATGAAGATGTTTATGTTTGGCTTTCTATAACGAACAACAACCTCGGAAGATCTATTTCGGGTCGCCATCCTCTACGAATAGTTCAACTGGTTTGCTAGGTATTTATTTTTTATTTCGAAACTAGTTATCGATATTTTTTTCCTTGTTTAAGAAATCTGAATCCTAGTAGATTAATGGAACCTAGACCGGGGAATTGGACCAGGATTCTAATCCAAGAATCCTTCATTTAGACATTTATACTATCTTGGATTAGAACCCTTTTTCCAAAAAATAAAATAAAGATAATCGTAAAAAGATGAAAGCAATAAAATTAATCAGTAGAGTCGCCAGTGAGTTTTAGGAAAAACCTATAAGCCGCAATCAGTCTTGGAAGCGAATAATTACCAATGGGGACAACTAACTTTGCTTCAAAAAGGTTTTCGAAAGATCACTGAGTAATACCTAGTGTGGGGAGCATCATGACTCCTTAATCTCAAACCGAGGATCTAAATTTGGGGATGAAGGTATGATGATGTGATGGGATGCATGCCATCACCGCTACTATTCAATATAGAAAATCAAATCTTAATTACAGTATCACACAATTATGCAATACATAAGCATCAATCATATTAAATAATGCAAATTAGAATGCGTAATCTTTAGCCCAACAAAATCCAAAATAAAGTAAACAATTATAGTGGACCGGGAACTACATAAAGACTAGATCTTTGGCAATTTTGGAATCAAAAATCATAGAAATAGATGAATAAGAGGACAGAGAGATAATGGAAATCACGCACTCAGGATAATCCACCTGATCTACCTGGGAACCCACCAAAATGACGTCTTTTAATGATCAATCAGATATTTCTTTCTCAATTGTCTCAGTATATTACTCGCGATTGTGTCTCTCCAATCTCTAGAATTGTTGTACCAAAAATCTCTCGTTCTTTTTCGATTCTCTCAAAATGCTAATTTCTAGTGTCTAACTGATGCCAATTTTCTAATGCCTCTAACTCTAGGGGTAGCCTCAATTTTATAGTGGTTGAAGGGATAGTCTGAATCGGTTTAGAGAAAGGAGACATAATCTTAGTCCCATTAAGGTTAATCTAAACAAATGAATTAATCCAGAAAGGATTCTAATTAATTAGTTACACTTTAAATAGCAAATGGCCCTGAGAGAAGGAAAATTGAGGAGCCTGGATGATTCCTTCTTGAGAAACTAGAACTGGTTCCTGGTCGGCTTAGGCTAGAAACCAGCCGTGTTTTTAGGGCCAGGTTGGGCTGCAATTTGTTTTGCCCACAACTTTATCATCCAACCTCAATTTTAAGTGATTCTTTTTTTTCCCCCTGAAAGCTTATTGAGTCTATTGTCTAACGACACAAATTTTATAATTTTTGGATAAGTTTGAAAGAAAATATAAGCAAAATAGCGAACATCTGTCATTTTCAGCACAAGCCCCAACATTCGACTTGTATCTTTTCCGTTGCTTATCGAGTTTTGGTGCATAATATGTTATTCAAAAGTTCATTTAATAAAGAATATTGATACTTAAACTCAATAATTTTATGCTACCTATAGTAGATCTCTACTGGACGATGAATACTATCAATTTGGACATATTTGGACTTTTGGGCTCTATTAGCCTTTTATTTTTCTTTCAAACTCATATTAAGGCATTCTGCTGGGTCCCAAATACACAAGTTAAGGTAGAATTTTCATCACTGGGTAATTAAAAATAGGATGTCATTTTTAGACATCTATGCTTGTATGGTGCGATCCTGGGAAATGCTTACAACTCATATTTGCATGGCAATTCATATACAAAATCCAATCCTAACGCCCTTTATCCGAACAAATTTAATTCTTTTTTAAAGTAAAAATAATTCTTTAAGAACCCAAACAGCTTTAGTGCATTGCTAATTGAGTACTTACAGAAAGTTTAAAGTCACTTGATGCGAGAAAAATAGTTTGAAGCCATCATGTTACTCACATTTTCTTTTAATTATAAAATTACTAACACTGTTAACTTTTTTTCACCAATTGAATTTAGATTGATATTTTATGAAACCTTTTAGATCTATCAACGCCCATGTTATCTAACATTATTAACAAAGCCTATACCATAAATATGCAACCACATACTCTTAGAAGACATGTCAGCAAATAAATATTTAAAAATAGAATATATGATAAATACACCCTATATGTATATATATGTATATGTGTGTATATATATATATATATATATATATATATATATCTATATATATATATATATATATATATATATATACTATATATAATGTGTGTGGTGTGTGTGTGGTGTGTGTTTATATACACACACACAATAATAATAATATATATATATATATATATATATATATATATATATATATATATATATATAGACACCCACACGTACGTATATATATATATATATATATATATATATATATATATATATATATATATATACATATATGTGTGTGATATAATCATATATATATATATATATATATATATATATATATATATATATATATACATATAGTATTATATACATATATATATATATACATACATATAATATATATATATATATATATATATATATATATATATATTATATATATATATATATATATATATATTACAATGTACGTATGTATACATATATATACCACACCACACACACACACACATATATTATATATTACATACATACATACATACATATGCATACTTACATACATACATAATATAATATATATATTATATATATATATATATATTATAATATATATATATATATATATATATATATATATATATATATATATATATATATATAATATCTACTTATACATATACATTATATATATATATATATATATTATATATATATATATATATATATCTATATATATTATATATATATATATATATATATATATATATATTATATATAATATATATATATCTATATATTATATGCATATATATATATCTATATGTATTGAATAGTATGTTTGGTGTGTATGTATATGTTATATATATATAATATATATAATATATATTATATATATATATATATATATATATATATAATATATATATATATATATATATATATGGTTATATATATATATATATTATGTATATATATATATATATATATATATATATATATATATATATATATATATAATATAATATTATATATATATATGTCTATATATATATATATATATATATATATATATATATATCTTATACTTATATATACCATATATACATATATACATATAATATATATAACAATATATACATTAATATATATATATATATATATACACACACACACATATATATATATATATAATATATATATATATATATATATATATATATATAATATATACACATATATATACATATATATATATATATATATATACATATAATATATATATATATACATATATATATATATACATATGTTAATATATATATATGACATATATATATATATATATATCTTATATCTCGATATATGTATTGGAAGTGAGGGCGCGTACTTTTCTATGTACCTAATAATTTTCCCATTGTTAAGCCTAGTTCATATAGGCCCTGTTCTTTTTTGTAATTAGAAGGATTTAGCTTGCCGCTTATAGATCCTTGCAACTTCTTGCAGTTTCTTCCATTTTTAACTAAATTCTTGCAGTTACTTACATTCTTTTACATTTCCTTATATCTTCTTATCTTCTTACGTCTCTTTACATCTTTCCATATCTTCTTAGATCTTATATATTTTTTATAACATTCAGCCTGTCATCTATTTTTTTCTCATATTTATAGATATATGTACATATTTTTTTATATACTACCAATATGAAAAATCTTACAATATTTTTTAATATTTGTATGAACATAAAAATAGAATTTAACAATGTGAATTAATTTTTAAGCTTCAACAGGAATCATATATCCCATTATAGAGAAAATAAGTCAACACGTTTTAAAATTATAATACAAAATTGCATTTATGTTTGAGTTCCGACGTGAATCATATATAAAATAGTCAAATTATAGGTGATGAAAGCATTTTAGCTATTTTATCTATAAGTCTATCCATGATAACTTGGTTGCGATCATCGTACAATTAAACATTGGGTTGAATTTAATTCCAAAATATTTAACTTAAATAGGATTTCATTTTGAGTTTCATTCAATTTTGTTGAGAAAAATTGTTATTTTTGTAATTGCCTTATAGGGATGTGAAACAATTCTTAATACCAAAAAATCGACTTAGGTGTCGGACATATTTGGTTCTACATATTTGTCATCTTGAATTTATCTTATTGTTATTTAATTGACTTATTTAAATGTTTATTTTTATTAATTATGTTATTTTAATATTATTTTTTACTATCCAAATCAATAATTGTAAAAAACAGATTTTTTCTGTAATGATAAATGTAATTTGTTTGGTGATGTTATAACATTTATTTCATAAATATCAGTGATACAAGTAATTAACTTTCACGACATGATTCTTTTCACAATTCATACATTAAGGACCAAAAATTGGGCATGCATATCTAAAAATTATACTATACAACTTTTTAATAATTCAACAACTCCTCACAGCTTCTTATAACTTCTTACAGCTTCTTACAGCTCTCTACAACTTCGTACATCTTCTTATAACTTATTTATGATTCTTGCAGCTCTTTACAGCTTTTTACAGTTCTTTACATTTTCTTCGAACTTATAACTATATTTTATTGTGAAAAAAATTAGGCCCGTAATGGACAAAAGAATGAAAGGGAAAAAAAAATGTCCTAATCGAATGCTGCAAAGCGGCTGAACCATTCGAGTGGAGGCGTGAAGATAGGTTTTTCACAGTATGATAGAACCATAGACTATATTGAACCCAAAAGTTGTAACAATTCAGTACTCTGTATCCTGTCTGAAATTTTTTTTTTTTTAACTGTTTTATATATATATATCTATATATATATATATATGTGTGTGTGTACGCGCCTGTGTGTCTATATATATATATATATATGTGTGTGTGCATAATCAATAATTTAACAACTTTATGTAAAATTCTAGAGGTCATTTAAACTAAAAAGTTTAATAATCCTTTAACTGTAATTAAATTTCTTTTTAAGTTACCTAAAGCATATAAATTATAATGTACATATTTGTTATGACAAATGCATGCACTTACGGAGAATAATCTTATCCTTGGGGGATGAATGTCGAAAAAAGCTACTAAAAGAATGGAATGACGTCACTTTCACTCTTTTTCTCTTGAAATTAAAAGCAATTTTATATCTTTTGACTATAAGTTGCTGCCCTATGTTACTTTCCGTATATAGGTTCATAAAGAATGCCATCCTCTTGTATCTAAAATTTAATATTTCATATTTTTATTAATATTTGCATCTCAAGAGAATGTAATAAATCAAAAAAAGTTGATCTTTATTTTTAATTATGTGGTATTATTGCTATAAACATAATAATCTTGTGAGATGAATGGGTAAACATTTTATTATGCACATTTTTTTCGGAAAATCTTGGAGCTAGGATATTTTTAATACGTTTAATTTTTTTGAAAAGATTGTAAAGGCCAAAAAAAAAGGCCAAAAATTAGAGATCTTTTATTACTTTTAATAGGCTTGGATTGAGATTAGGAATTAATGACGAACTTGTGAGAGCACAAATCATATACATTAGACTTGGAATGTTTTGCTTTAACACACACACACACACACACATATATATATATATATATATATTATAATAGATAGATAGATATATATATATATATATCATATATATATATATATATATATATATATATAGTATATATATATATATATATATATATAATATAATACACATATGTATATATGTACATACACACGCACGCAATAGTATATAATATATATATATATATATATTATATATATATATACTATATATATGTTTGTACATATATCTATGTGCATATACTATATATATGTACATAGATATATATATATATCTCTATATATATATATATATATATATATATATATATATCTATATATGTACATATATGTATATGCACATATATATATATATATATATCATATCTATATATATATATATATATATCCATATATATATAGATATATATATGTACATATACATTATATATGTACATATATATATTTTATAATATATATGTATAACATTTATATATAAGTATACCATGTATGTATATATATATACTATAGAATTATATATATATATATCTCTATATTATATATTATTATAATAGTCTATATATATATGTATATGTATGTATATATATCATATATCTATATATATATATATATATATATATATATATATATATGTATATGTGTGTGTGTACACACACTATATATACATATATATAATATATATATATATATATATATATATATATATATATATATATATATATATTCATACATGCATACATACATATGTAGACACACACACACACACACATATATATATACATAATGTATGTACATGTATATATATGCACACACACATATATATACATATACATATATATATGTGTGTGTGTGTGTTTGCGTGCACACACACATACACACACACATCTGTGTGTGCGTGTGCGCAAACACACATACATACATATACACACACTCATGTATATGTATATATATATATGTGTGTGTGTATATATACACACACACACACACGCATACACACATGGAGAGAGAGTAGCTAAGGGTGAAATGTTTTGTTCGGTTTCTATTTTTGTGGATTACATAAAATAGGTAGACTTTATTAACCACATGTCGGATTCGATTGGGATTTTATTACATAAATAAGGTAAATTTTTTTCGATGTCAAGAATAACAAATTTATGACCATATTCGATTTTCTCTGCATACGGCAAATTCATATAACTAGCTAGTAGAATAAAATTTATCAACCCTTGTTGAACCACACACAAAAAACCTTTGATTTCTTTTGACTTTTTACGTAGATATATCTGAGCTATCTTTCTTGTTATTTGTTAGGTAATATGTCGAATCCTGTTATCTTTACCTAATGTTGGGCCTAAGAAAAAAATAGAAGGTTTGGGGGAGGGTGGGGAGGGAACTTGGACAGTCTTGGACATCGTTAAGGCCAGTTTTCATATTTATTATGTTTGTTATTATTTTTCTTAATAATTTTTTGACTTGTCTGCCCCTTATAAAATGTACAATTTATTCACATACGCTTAATTTGACATAATTTTTATCACCAAGTGATGAACTTAATCAATCTAATATACAAAACATTGACATCAATTCGCAATGATATTAAGTAAGGTAGTGTTTGGTTGAAGAAAAATGATTTTTTCGGAAAATTATTTTTTGTGAAAAATGTTTTAACATGAAAAATTGATTTTCATGTTACATTTTCTATTGTTTGGTACAACATAAATCATTTTCTATGAAAAAAGGAAAACGTCAACTGAATTATTTAAGTGGCAGAAAATATCGACTGAATGGCTGGAGTAGAGATAAATATTGACTAAATGAAGAAATTTTGAGCTTAAAATTTATATTTAAGTTTTTTTTTAATACTACGCCTCACATAATCAAGTTTCGATCTAAACCATTAAGATTGTTTTAGTAATTAAAAAACATCAACTGAATCGTTTAAGTAGCAAAAAATATCAATTGAATTGTCGTGGCGGAGAAAACTATTGACCAAATGAAAGGATGTCGTGGTAAAAATTTGGATCTGAGCCTACTTTAATCTTTAATATCTGATAATTAAGTTTCAATCCAAATTATTGAAATTGTCCTAATGGTGAAAAATATTGTCTGCATTAGTTAAGTTGCGAAAAATATCGATTGAATTGTCATTGTGGAAAAAAATGTTGACCAATCAAAAGAATCTCAAGGGAAAAATTTGACTTTGAGCCCATTTTAATATTTTCTATATGATGATCAAGTTTTAATTTAAAATGTTGAAATTATTTTGGTGGCGAGTCAATTGAATTATTTTAGTAGCAAAAAATACCGATTAAATTGTCATGGTGGAGATAAATGTCAATCAATTGAAAGAAATTTGAACTCAAAATTTAGGGTTGAGTTTATTTTAATCTTTTTCATCAAATATTCAAGTTTCAATCCAAACTGTTGAAATTAAATCTTGCACCTAAATTTCAGCTGATCATATTGTTAATGAGTTGAATGAGTAAAATCAACTTCACATTTTCTCAAAAAGAAAAGCATTTTCCTCCATTGAGTGAAAAATTACTTTTCTTGAAAAATAGTTGTTCATCCTTTATTGTGAAAAATAATAAAAAATTAGAAAATTATTTTCTAAAAAAATCATTTCTCCCTCTAGCCAAATCTTTATATCATAAGTGTAAAATTCAAGAAATAGCAATCCAAGCATTTTGGTTGAATCCCACCAAAATACTCCACGCAGTTACAATTTCATTTATTTTAAATTTTAAGCTGTAAGCTTCAAAAAATCACTTAGCAGATGCACAACCACTTATCTTTATTATTTATCTTTTATCTTGATATCAATTATTACAATTCTAAATTTAATCATTTATCAATTAATCTTATTTTTCTGGTTATTTATCTCTATCTTTATCTTTATATCAATTAAATAAAATTTTAAATTTGACATTTTATCTCTATCTTTATCTTTCAAGAAATAGCAATCCAAGCATTTTGGTTGAATCCCGCCAAAATACTCCAAGCAGTTACAATGTCATTTATTTTAAATTTTCAACTGTAAGTTGCAAAAAATCACTTAGTAGATGCACAACCACTTATCTCTATATTTATCTTTCATATTTATATCAATTATCACAATTCTAAATTTAATCGTTTATCAATTAATCTTCTTTTTCTCAGAATTTATCTCTATCTTATCTTTATATTAATTAGTTTATGCCCGTGCTTCTACACGGGTGATTAATTTTAAAAAGCAATCTATGTAAGAAAGATAATTTGATAATAGAGAAGTTTGAATTTTTT
>JAKOGI010001585.1:105000-115000 GCA_029747015.1 Carnegiea gigantea | reverse complement strand
TATGAGGCTCAGATGAAACTGCCGCTATCTCCATTATAAAAGGGGCAGCCCTCGAGGTAGGGCTTCCCACACTTCCTTATTTGGCAGTAACAGCTGTCGGACTTCTCTCAATGACTTTCCTGCGTTCCCTTGATGTAAAAGCGATGGGGGAGTTCGTCACTCGCCATTTTTCATGGGACTGACGTGGGATTGCCTTTCCCCCATCACCCCTCCCAAAAGACTTTCAGACCCTTTGCCCGAGCTTTGAGCTGGCTCTAGCTAAACAGGCTGCCGAGCGTTATGAACTTCTGGAATTACCCCAGGTGATCTTCTATGCGATGCTTTTAAACGAGGCCGAAAGGCTTGGGATGCTGCAGGGACAGAGGCTTCGGTCGTTGGAGTAGGCCCTCACTGAACTGTGTTGGAGTACCTTCAAGCTGTGGGTCTAGTTATTTGGCGACCGGATCTACGAAGCTCGATTCCACCCAAAGGGCGGTTTGGGAGAGAATGCGGGACCCGATCGTTAGGAGCAGAGCTCGGGTAGGGGAGTGGTGGATGAGGATGCGGCCCCTAAGGAAGTGGCCTCCCCTTAGGTCGACATCAAGCAGGAGGAGGACGTTAATTCTATAAATGCGCAGCACCCCCTTTCATTTCTCCTCTATTTCTTCTTTGTACTGCTTGTGCCAATCAGTAATAAAGACCGTGCTTTTATATTTTGTTGGATAGTCAGTTTCTTTGCTCGTAATTAATTCATGCTGGTCGAATGGACACGTGTCCATGGTGGATTGGCCATTAGGTTCTTGGGAGTTTCCCTTGCCTTCAGCTCGCCCAATTTCTCCTCTATAAATACATCATCCTTCTCCCACATTGGATACTCGAGTGTTTCTCTCTCCAGAGTGGTAGCAAACATAGGGAGAGCAGTCAATGTCTCTATTTTCTTTATAAGCATGGCATTCCCTCCCATTCACAATACGAGAGAGATGCCCAATTATGTGAGGGAGACCTTCATTTGGCGTTGGAGGGGCGCTTTGCGTCTGCCTCACCCGCTTCCCGAAGATTTTCACGTATTATGCCGCGCTTTTCGTTGGCCAAGGCCGAGGGCATGACAGCTGAGTTTGAGATCCCTGAAATAGTTCAGGCAACATTTTACGCCATGCTGCTGAATGAGGCATTCGAGCTAGGCATGGCTCACGAGTATATAGCCGATAGCATGAAGTCGTCGCTAGTAGGCCTAAGGTGGTAAACCTTTGAGGTTTGGTTGGATTGCATAGGCTGCGTAATCAAGGGAGGGCAGCTTTGCCGCCCAGCTGATGAAGTGGAGGTCCGAGGCGCCCAAGACGGCCAGGAGGAAGGCTCAGGATCGACCGGTCCTTCGATCCCTTCTAGTGATGAGGAGTAAATTTGGCTTTGTTTCGTACCTTCTTTTGTGTTGTCTCGTTTTGCCTTTAGTTTCTTACATTAGCGTGAATGCTGTAATGAAAACTGATCCCGTACGACTTGCTTCTTATCTTCATGTGATCTGAAAAGGATGTAAAGCCATGCGTAAGATCCCTTGGTCTTTACAGGCGGTGCCGAGGGGCATGGCGACTGGCCATCAGGCCATGCATGAGGACCCCTACCCCCAATCCGGCCGTGAGGCTGTCCTGAGTGACCCTTAGCCCTCATTGGGGTTAAGAGTGTAGCGACCGGTCATAAAGTCATGCTTGCTAACTCCTAGCCCCTAGTGAGTTAAGAGTATGACGACCGGCCATAAGGTCGTGCTTGCTAACTCTTAGCCCCCCGTGGGGCTGAGGGTGTAGCGACCGGCTACAAGGCCATGCTCAAGGACCCTTAGCCCGTAGTGGGGCTAAGAGTGTAGCGCTCGGTCATAAGGCCGTGCTCAAGGACTCTTAGCCCCCAGTAGGGCTGCAAGCATGGCGACCGGCCATAAGGCCGTGCTTGCTAACTCTTAGCCCCCCGTGGGGCTAGCGACCGGCCATCAGGTCGTGCTTGCCGTCTCTTACCCTAGATCACCTGCCCTTGAAGCTGGGCATGGAGCGGCTAGACGCTTTGGCGCGCCTCTAGAGACCCCTTCTCTTACGAGATCCTCTGTCATTACCCGTGACGTGGCAGTGATGGGGTGCCACGTGGTGTCGATTGGGAGGGGGTGTGCCCGTTGAGTTTCATTGGGGTATGTGCCACACCTTTTCGCTCTATATAAGGGTGAGCATCCATTAAGGGGGTCATTTGTTTCCTACATACTTTCATCCTTAGAGAGAGAAACTACTTTTAGAGATAGAGGCTCTGCTCTCCACTCCCCATTCTCCCTTCAAATTTACTGTAGCGTCTTAAGCTACCTCTTTGCATCTTCAAAGGTCAGCTTGAATGCTCGTCCCCAACTTCCACCAAGTCTTTGAATCTTCATCATTCACTGGTACACGCTCACGTCCTCTCGAAGCACTATTTGTTGTATATTATGTTGTGGTCTTGCTTATCCAGTGGGGATGTCCCTGAGGGGATAGCCGGCCCTCAAGTGGAGGGTCGGCATCCGCAATTCTCCAAACACCCGGCCTTTATTGATAGTCGAATGGTGGCTGGCGTCCCCCGAAAGAATAAGTATAGGGAACCCAAAAAGATTCCCTATGTCCTTCCCCTTTTTGAGTCGGGCACTCCCTCATGGTCCAGCTGCGAATATTCTTCTACCCCCATCATTCTTAGCCCTGAGGTGGAGGTGACGTATCCTTGGGAGATCACCATAGCTAATTATATGCCCGACTTCCAGGTTCGCAGGATGGCAAAGACCAAGTCTACTCCACGCATCAGGTCACCAGGCGAGTTGCTGGCCGAGGGCACACTAGGTAATCCCTATTCAGCTCCTCCTCAGTCCAACCCGGAGGCTGAAGTGGCCTCTACTAGTTCTAGCGCTTCCTCTGGGACGGGCTTGTCTAGCTCCTCCTCTAGGCATTCTTCGAGGAGCTCATCCTCAGAGTGGGCTTCTACAAGCACTTCCTTCCCCGAAGCATCATTGGGACGGGGCGAGTCAATGCACAGATGTAAAGGCCGCCCGCCTCCAGTTACAAAGATCATGGCAGAAGGGTCGGAATTCCCCGGGGCTCCAACCTGTAGGATGGTCCGGGCAGTCACTTTCCTGATTCCAAGATCGCCACTTAGCTGAAGAGGTTGGCCCTCGAGAAGCAGTACCTTTTGCCCGCTGACTATTCCTTCATGATTCCTGTGGTGGATGCCAACGTGAATGAGCCACCCGCCAGGTATATAGCGGTTTATCGAGTGGCCCTAAACTACAGTCTCCATTTTTTTCTTTATCCCGTGATCAGGGAGATATTAAATAAGTACGAATTGGCACCCACGCAGGTCGTGCCCACGTCTTGGCAAAACATTTGTTCCTTTATAGCGGCCTGTGAGTTGCGCGACCTTACTTGTTCGGCTCGGGCATTCGAGCTCGTTCATAATATTCAAAGGGCTCCCAAGGAGACCGGTGACTTGGGCTGGCATTGCTTTAATAATAGGTCGGGCTTCACGATGGCTATTAAGAAGAAATCGGAAGTGAAGCATTGGAAGTATGACTTCCTCTTCCTGCGCAGGGCATCAGGTTGGGGGGACATCCCTAACTGGAATGAAGGAAAGCCCGTGCGGAACCCTTTTGGGGAGCCCACCGCCAACGAGTGGAGGACCGCCCGCTACTTCCAGTTCTATATACCCGAGGATGATAAACCTCGACCCATTCTTAGGTTCATGGCTCAAGCAATTGAATCCATGAAGGGACCCGAGTAGAGGAGGAGCAATTCTAGTGACCGGGAGCTGTTAAATTGGCTTCCTAGGCTAAAGTTTTTTGCCAATGACTTCTTCCTTGCCCCGGCCGACCTTCTGATTCTTAAGAATTATACGAAGGGTACTTAGTCGTCGCAATGTTATCTAGTTTTATGTTTGGTGCTGACCTGACTTCTTGTTTGCTTTATGCAGATCAAGCAAGGGCGTGGTTGACGATCTTCGAGACTGGGGACGCCACTCCCAAACAAGTGGCGGTCGATGCCGAACGCAGGTGGGATGAGGAGAGGCAGCACCTTGTTACTCAGTGGGCCAAGAAGGTACGCTATACGACCTGACTCATCACTCCTCTCTTAGTTTCTATTGGGGTATATAGACTAAGCTTCTTCTTACAGGTGCCCTCCCTTGTACCCCGCGGAAAGAGGCCTATTGTGAGCCTGCCGGCTCAGAAGAAGCAGAGGACCGAGGGACAGCCAAGTGAGGCCATGGCTTTTGCCCCATCGTAAGTCGGGGAGGTGAGAGCCGAGCGATTGGCCTTTCACCAATTAGGGACCTGGTCATCAGGGGAACGTACCCCGCCAGGCAAGAGCACCTCACCCCCTCAAAAACTGGAGGAGTTGCGACCCTAGCGGTTAGCGGCGCCTCCCCACTTGCTCTGCGGCCCTCTGCCAACTTCATCAAGGTAGACCCGGGCGTCAGGCTCTCTCTCGTCCAGGACATAGTTAAGTCCTGGAACTTGGTAGCTCCTGGGGCTTCAGATCCCCCCAAGGTGACGGAGGAAGAAATAGCCATAGCTGAGGTCTTCGCTCGACGGGTGAAGGCTATCGCGGAGTGCTGGTGGCTAGAGGGACTCGTCTCGCGGTACCAACGACGCTGCGAAATACTGCAGACAGACCTTGAGGCCCGTGAGACCAAGCAGAAAGGGCTGCAGTGTCAGCTGGAGAAGGCCGCAGCTTATGCGGTCCAATTCAAGGAGCAGGGCTACCAGCAAGGCCGCTCCGACACCCTCGGGTATCTCCGCAAGGTCGTGTTGACCCTTGTCAGCGAGTTTAAAGATGACCAATACTTTGAGGCATATCATCACTTTGTGGATGAGCGCAAAAAGGCAGTTGCGGAGGGCCACGACCCTGAGGAGGTCGAGTTTGTCCCTTCCTCAACCGAGGGCGAGGCTGTTAGGGATGAGGCCACCAACCCCCTTGAAGCTGAAGGCGACGCTTCTAAGGGAGAAGAGCGTGAGGATGGTGGAGAGCCCGATGTGTGGTCGCCGCCCCTTTGTTTTGTTTGTGTTTATTTCATTTTCTATTTTTGATTTAGCTGTAAAGAGTTGTGCTCTTTTCATTATTAATGAAGGAACATTCACTTCGGTTTATCGTCCTCCCTTGTTCACCTTTATATTTTCAGCTTGGTCTTTCATTTGAACTTGTACTTCATCCTTCCTATATCATCAGGGCAGCAGCCCCCAAGCGAAAGAACAAGGAGGGTGCTCAAGGACCCTTAGCCCCCATTGGGGGTTAAGAGTGTAGTGACCGGCCGTAAGGTCGTGCTCAAGGACCCTTAGCCCTCAGTAGGGCTAAGAGTGTAGCGATCGGCCATAAGGTCATGCTCAAGGACCCTTTGCCCCCGGTAGGGCTAGTACTGTAGCGACCGATCATTAGGCCGCGCTCAAGGACCCTTAGCCCGCAGTGGGGCTGAGAGTGTGGCGACTGACCATAAGGTCGTGCTCAAGGACCCTTAGCCCCCGGTAGGGCTAAGAGTATAGCGACCGGCCATAAGGTCGTGCTCACGGACCCTTAGCCCTCGGTAGGGCTGAGAGTGTAGCGACCGACGATTGGGCTGTGCTCAAGGACCCTTAGCCCCCGGTAGGGCTAAGAGTGTAGCGATCGGCCATTAGGCCGTGCTCAAGGACCCTTAGCCCGCAGTGGGGCTAAGAGTGTAGCGACCGGCCATAAGGCCGTGCTGAATAGGTGCAAGCGGTAGATAGTAGTGCCAAATTGGCCGCCAGTGGCCTGGGTCTTCATTACGTGGTATATGCATGTTACATACCAGAGGGAGAAAAAGAAAAAGTTTAGGCCTAAGTGTAATATTTCCTCAGGTTACTGCTATGTCATGCCCGTGGGATGGGGGTACCCTTGAGGGTCTCCAGTTGTTATATGCCAGGGCGGATCCATGAAGTGACCTTGTAGGGGCCTTTCCAGTTGGCAGTGAGTTTGCCGTGCTCCCCTGCCCGGGCAACAGCCTTCGTACGCCGAAGAATGAGATCGCCGACCTGAATTGGCCGCACCCTGACTGCGCGGTTGTGTAGTCGCACGATGCGGAGTTTATAGAGAGCCTCTCAGAGGAGGGCATCGCCACGAATAGAGGGGAGGAGGTCGAGGGCTTTGCATAGTGCCGCCTTATTTAACGCCTCTTGAAAAGTTGTCAACCGATGGGTATGAAGGGCGACTTCAACGGGTAAGATAGCCTCAGATCCGTAGGCGAGTATGAACGGGGTTTCTTCTATAACAGTTTTCTTCATGGTGCGGAGGTACTATAAGACACCATATAATTCATCCACCCACTTGCCTTTCGTGTTGTCAAGCTTTTTCTGCAAACCATGGAGGATGGATTTGTTGGCCGCGTCGGCCTGGTCGTTAGTCTGGGGATATGGCATGACAGTGAAGCAGGCTTGGCAGCCCAAGTTATTGAGATAGTCCGTGAGCTTGCTGGTGTCAAACTGCCAACCGTTGTTAAAGATGATGCTGTCAGGGATGCCAAAGTGGGTGATGATGTTCCGCCATATAAACTTTTGCACTTCAGCGGTGGTTATGGATGCTACAACCTCGGCTTCAATCCACTTGGTGAAGTAATCCACCGCCACAAAGAGTTACTGCGTTGTCTTGTACCTTAGGAAAAGGGCCGAGGATGCCCATCCCCCATGTGGCGAATGGAAAGGGGCTCGCAATCGGCATCATGGTAGTGGAGGGGGCTTGTTGGATGAGCGCGAACTTCTGACATTTGTCACAAGTTCGTACCAGCGTCATTGCGTCCTCTCGCAAGCTAGGCCAGTAGTAGCCAGTCCGTATGGCCGTGATGGCTAATGCGCGACCTCCTATATGCGTGTTGCAAATGTCTTCATGCAGCTCCTCTAATATCCTTCTCCCCTCTGCTAGGGTCACGCACCGTAGGAGAGGCCGGGCGTAAGATCTCTTGTAGAAAATCCCTTCGTATAAGATAAACCAGTTGGACCTCTTCTTCACTTTGTCAGCCCCTTTGGGGTCCGAGGGCAGCGTGCCATCAGTGAGGTACGTGCGGATAGGCTTCATCCACGTTGGGCTTCTACCTAGCCATAACACCTCTTGTAGGTCAACGCTCCTTTCTGTCAAAGTTTCCCACTGGATGTTTTTGGGCTTAACATCATCAGAGGAGCTCGCCAGCTTGGACAGGGCGTTAGCTTATCGGTTCTTTGAACGAGGGATGTACGTGATAGAAAAGCGCTTTAATAACTTGGTGGCCTCCCAAACCCACCGAACATACACGGCCATGACATTGTCCTTTGCTTCATACATCCATTAAGCTAACTAACGACGAGTTGGGAATCAGAAAAGGCTTGTCCATGGTCAGCCCCAGCAGTGTAGCAGAGCTCTATCCCTACAATGAGGGCTTTATACTCGGCCTCATTATTGGATGCTTTGAACATGAACTTGAGGGCATGCTCATACCGCGCCCCAGTGGGGCTCTCAATGATAAGGTCGGCTCTACCGTCGTCTTTAGTGGATGAACCATCCACATATATGTTCCAGGGCTAGGGGTGTGAGTCTTCTTCGGCTTGCACCGTGCTCTCTGCTGGAAAGTTAGCTAATGCTTAGGCCTTAATAGCTCGCCGCGGTTTGAAGGGTAGGTTGTAACGGAAGAGCTCCACAACCCACTTTAGGAGTCGTCCGGAGGCATCTAACTTCTGGAGGACATTCCTCAGGGGTTGGTCTGTTAAGACCAAGATCTTGTGAGCCTCGAAGTAAGGCCTTAGCTTCTAACTAGCCATCACAAAGGCATATGTAAAATTCCCAATGAGGGGGTAGTTCATCTCTACGTCGGCCAAGGCGTGGCTTACATAGCACACTGGTACCTGCTCTTTTGCCTGCTCTAACACGAGGACGGCGCTGACCCCATGCTCCGAAACGGCCAAATATAGCACCAAAACTTCTCCTTCCGCAGGACAGGCGATCTTGGGTAACTGGGCCAAGTAGGCCTTCAAAGCCTGGAAGGCCTCATCTGCCTGTTCATCCCAATTGAAGTTATCCCATTGGCATAGGATGCGGAAAAATGACTGAGACTTATTTGCAGAGCAGGACATAAACCGACCGAGAGTAGCTATGCAGCCCATCAGGCGCTGCACTTCTTACACATTCTGGGGTGGTTTCATATCCAGGACGCCCTGAATTTTGTCCGAATTAGCTTCTATGCCGCGGTTACTAATCATGAAACCAAGGAACTTGCCCGACCAAACCCCGAAAATGCACATCTTTCGGTTTAGCTTCTTGTTGAATGCTCGAAGTATTTCAAACGTTTTTCACAGGTTGCAACTATGATAATCTTCGGCCTTACTTTTCACAATCATGTCATCGACATATACTTCCATGGTCTGTCCAATGAGGGGCTCGAACAGTTTATTGACCAAGCGCTGGTAGGTTGACCCTACATTTTTTAGCCCGAAGGGCATCACTTTGTAACAGTGGAGGCCGCGGTCCGTGATGAACATCGTCTTTTCTTGGTCCTCAGCACATAGAGGTATCTAGTGATACCCAGAGAAGGCATCCATGAAGCTCAGAAGCGCATGATTGGCCGTGGCATCCACTACCTTATCGATCTTTGGCAGGGGGTAACTATCCTTCAGGCAGGCCTTATTCAAATCCGTGAAGTCCATGCATATTCTCCAGGTCTCGTTTGACTTGTTGACCAACACTACATTTGAGATCTATTCGAGGTACTGGCATTCTCGAATGAAACCAGCCCATTTTCTATCGGGGGCGGTTGAGTGGTCCCGTGCTCTCGAATCCATTCTATAAGGGGCTTTATGCTCACTAGGTAGCACTCTCGGGCCGTCCGCTGATCCCCTCGTGTCTCGGTGATAGTGCCATCATCTATTTCGAACTGGAGCTGGAGGAGATATGGGGCGATGACAGCCTTCACCTTGTGGAGGATTGGCCGCCCTAAGATTACATTGTATGCCGTGGGCACATCAACGATTAGAAAGTCGACTTCTAGGCTCCTGGACTTGGTCTTATCACCAAAGCGCACGGGGAGGCGGATCGTCCCCGTGGGATTCACCTCCTACCCCCTGAAGCCTAGGATAGGGTACACCAAGGGGACAATGTCACGCCCGGGGTACGCGAGTTTCTTCAAGCAATCCCAAGTTATAATGTCCACGGAGCTGCCCGTGTCAATCAAGATTCGCCGCACAATCGCACTGATGATCTTCATCTCGACGACCAGGGGGTTGTTTTGGGGAGAGGCGAATCGCGGGGCGTCCTTTCCTCCAAACACCATTGCGGGCGAGTTAAGCAGGGTCCCTGCTCCGCGGTGAGCACTTGCTGCACGCTTCTGAGTTGAGCTTTCCAAGCCGACCGAGTCATTCCTTCCGCGTAGCCTCCTGATATGGTGGCCACCACTTCTGTTCAACATTCCTCTTCTCGTGGCGGGGGTAGGGCACATTCTTGTTCTTGTCAGAGGAGCCGTGGTCCTCTCTTTAGGAATCGGTAGATTTGGCCCTTGTTTGCTAGTTCGTAAAGGGCTTTCTTTAGCTCTCGACATTCGGTCGTGGTATGCCCGCTCTGCTCATGGAATTCACAATGCTTCCGGGAGTTCTGCTGTCTAGGAGGTGTGGTCATAGGAGTCAGTCTCCGCAGCATCGAATGTCCCCTAACCTCCATGAGGATGCTCCGAGCATCGGTGGTGAATCGGGGATCAACTGCCTTGAACTGTGGCCTCCTCTCCCGGGGAGCGGGATTCCTGTCACCACGATTGAAGCTCTTATCCCTCAGAGCCTTCGTCTTCTTTCAGGCATCTGAGTTGTCGGCGTAGATCTCAGTGCCCCGGATGAAGTCTTTGGCCTTCCTTAGGGCCTCGGCCAACATCGTGTCCTTCTGCTCTGCCAAGGAGAACTTGAAGCGCCTGTTCCTAAGACCATTCAGGAAGGAAGTGTATGCGACCTTGTCCTCCAAGTCAGGAATCAGCATCGCCTCCTGATGGAAGCGTTTGACAAACTCGGCGAGGGACTCCT